>MJUU01061193.1:48691-64099 GCA_002080025.1 Modiolus philippinarum
TGGGCTAAGGTATAGGGTTAAGGTTGTGGCCAGGGTTAGGGGAGATGTCAATTTCAGGGGGAAAAATTCAAGGGAAGGCCGTCGCTGGCGATGAATTCGCCGGGGAAGCTTTCCCCTTGAACTACCCTCAAGCCGGAACATGGTCTCAAAGCCAACTCCAACCCTAACCCTGGCCACAACCTTAACCCTATACCTTAGCCCAGTAGCCACCTCGAACCTTGCGTCTCTATCCCTGTCCGTTCCGGAGATGTCAATTTCAGGGGGAAAATTCAAGGGAAGGCCGCCGCTGCCGATGAATTCGTCGGGGAAGCTTTCCCCTTGAACTACCCTCAAGCCGGAGCATGGTCTCAAAGCCAACCCCAACCCTAACCTTGGCCACAACCTAAACCCTATACCTTAGCCCATACGCCACAGCGCACCTGGCGTCTCTATCTCGCTGCGTTCCGGAGATGCCATTTTTAAGGGAACAATTCACGGGGAGGCCGCTGCCGCCGATGAATTTGTCGGGGAAGCTTTCCTCTTGATTTAATCTGAAGCCGGAACCTCGCCTTAAAGCCAACCCCAGTCTTTACCCTCGCTACAACCTTAACCCTATACCTTAGCCCAATCGCTACTGCAAACCTGTTGTTGCATGGCCTTGGGCGTCGAAAAATGTCGGCCATAGGCCTTGATTCGAAATTTGACAGTGATCAGGGCAGGGCTCTGGGTGTTTTTCAGGGAAAAACGTAGGATATCACATGACCCTATCTTCGGAACGCCGGGAGATAGAGACTCGCAGTTTGTTTCGTCGTCTTTCGCGTTGAAAAGTATCGCCCGTAGGGTATGCTTTGAGATTTCGCGACGATCAGGGCAGAGCTTGGGGTGTTTTTCAGCGGAAAATCTTTAACGTAGGATATCGCATGACCCTATCTTCGGAACGCCGGCAGATAGAGACTCGCGGTTTGTTGCCTTATCTTTGGCGTCGAAAAGAATCGCCCGTAGAGCCTGATTTGAAATTTCACGGCGATCAGGGCAGAGCTTGGGGATGTTTTTTAGCGGGATATCTTTAACGTAGGATATCACATGACCCTATCTTCGGAACGCCGGTAGATAGAGACTGGCTGTTTGTTGGGCAAGGTTACAGTATGGCGTTAGGAGTAAAGGTGAGGGTAAGGTAGGGTTAGGGTAACGGTATAGGGTCCCTAACCCTAACAAACCTTAACCCTACCTAACGCTAACCCCTAACCTTAATAACCCTAACCCTAACTAACCCTTACCCTAACCCTAACCAAAACTATAACCCTATCTTAAGGGTAAGTTAGGGTTAGAGTTAAGTTAGGGTTAGGGTTAGTTAGGTTAGGGTTAGGGCTAGGTTAGGCTTAGGGTTAGGGTTAGGGTAAGTTAGGGTTAGGGTTAGGGTTAGTTAGGGTTTAGGTTTGTAAGGGTTAGAGGGCTAGGGTAAGGTTAGGCTTAGGGTTAGCTAGGGTTAGGGTTAGGGTAAGTTAGGGTTAGGGCTAATAAGGTTAGGGTTGGGGTTGGTTAGGGTTTAGGTTTGTTAGGGTTAGGGTAAGTTAGGGTTAGGGTTTGGGCTAAGTTAGGGTTAGGGTTAGGGTTAGGGTTAAGGGTAGTTAGGGCTAGGTTAAATTAGGGTTAGGGTTAATGTTAAGGTTGGTTAGGGTTAGGGTTGGTTAGGGTTGGGGTTTGTAAGGGTTAGGGTTAGCTAGGGTTAAGGTTAGGGTTAGGGTTAGTTACGGTTAGGGTTAGGGTTAGGGTTAGTTACGGTAATGGGTTAGGGTTAAGGGTAGTTAGGGTTAGTTAGGGTTAGTTTTAGGGTTGGTTAAGGTTAAGTTTAGTTACGGTTACGGTTATGGTTAGGGTAAGTTACGGTTAGGGTTAGGGTTAGGGTTAAGGGTAGTTAGGGTTAGGGTTAGTTAGTGTTAGTTTTAGGGTTGGTTAGGGTTAGGGTTAGTTAGGGCAAGGGTTAAGCTTAGGGTTAGTTAGGGTAAGGGTTAGGTTAAGGTTAGGGTTAGGATAAGGGTTAGTTAAGTTTAGGGTTAGTTAGGGTAAGGGTTAGGGTTAGTTAGGGTTAGGGTTAGGGTAAGGGTTAGTTTAGGCTAGGGCTTATGGTTAGTTAGGGTTAGAGTTAGGGTTAGGTTAGGGTTAGGGTTAAGGTTAGTTAGGGTTAGGGTTAGGGTAAGGGGTTTGGTTAAGGGAAAAGGTAAGGGTTAGGGTTAGTAAAAGGTTAGGGTTAGGGTTAGTTAGGGTTAGTTGGGNTTAGTTAAGTTTAGATTAAGGGTTAAGTTTAAGGGTTTAGGGATAATGCTAGGGATTTGGACCCTAGCCTAACCCTTTAGGGTTAGGGTAAAGTTTTATTTACGGTTAGAGGTAAGGGTTAGGGTAAGGGGTTGGGGTTAGGGTTTAGGGTTAAGGTTAGGGTTGTTTTGGAACGCTAACCCTTTACGGCTATGTTTTGTTGCAGGTTAGCATTAACCCTTAATCCTGACCCTAACTCTATCCCTAACCTTAACCCTAACCCTAAGCCTAACCATATTTAACCCTAACCCTTATCTTAACCTAACCCTAATCCTTACCAAAACTCTAACCCTAACTTCTAACTTTCTCCCAGCCTGATTATTGCCACAAACATGGCGTCTCTATCCCTTTGCGTTCCCGTTTCCCGTTGGAGATGTAATTTCAAGCTGCCTAGTTAATTTGGCTTTGATATTTTTAGGGTTAGGGTTGGGATTAAGACCGTGTTCCAGGGTGGGAAAAGTTAAGGAGAAGTCTACCCCGGTACATCGGTTGAATTTTACATCTACGGAAGGGGACAGGGATAGAGACGACAAGTTTGCGTGGGGTGTTTGGGGTAAGGGCAAGCGTAAGGGTAAGGGTTAGGGTGATGGTTCCGGCTTAGGGGTAGATTACGGGGAATATCGCCGCGAACAAGGCGGCGGTCGCTTTGCGAGGAGAAATTCGGCTTGAATGTGATATCCTACGTTTACGGAATTTTTTTTCTGTTGAGCATGTGAAAATGCTCTTTGTAGTGTAATCGTCAGGACTTAGGTATTGCAATTGTGATTTGCTACCTAAAGGAACTTTGTCATTTTTCTCAATCTACAAGTACACCGAGGGAGAAGCATCCACGACCTTCTCGCCTCTAGGGGACCTACTGTCCTCCCGCCGACCGCTAAGGTGGTCCGTTCTGCATCGATAATAAACTAAGTTCGAATCCTACACCCCCGCGACGGATTTTATTAGAGTGAAAAGCAGGGGGACCGCCCCGACAGGTCGATAGGGAACCATCCACGGCTCGCAGACCTCGGCTTGGAAGCCTTCTCGCCTCTAAGGGACTCACTGTCCCCAAGCCAAACCGCCAAGGCAGCCTGCTCTGCATTGAAAATAAACTAAGTTTGAATCCTACACCCCCGCGACGGATTTAATAAGTAAAAGCAGGGCGACCGCCCCGACGACAGGTCGAGAGGGAACCATCCACGGCTCGAAGGCCTCGGGTAGGAAGCCTTCTCGCCTCTAAGGGACCCACGGTTCCTCTCGCCGACCACTGGGGCGGTCTGCGCTGCATCGAAAATAAACTAAGTTCGAAGTCTCCCCCTTCGCGACTTAGTATGTCTAGTATAGGCAGGCCGACCGCCCGACACGTCGAGATAGGACCCATCCGCGGCTGGAAGGCCTCAGGTAGGAAGCCTTCTCGCCTCTAAGGGGAAACCACGGTCCTCTCGCCGACCACTTGGGCGATCTGCTCTGCATCGAAGATAAACTAAGTTCGAAGGGGGAAGCCTTCTCCCCTTGACGCTTCTTCTCTTCTAGCTTTCACCGCAGACCCTCTATCTTATATATATACTATGTATGTATTATAGTCCGCGCCTCCGGGGGGAAGATGAAAAAAAATGACAATGACAAAGTCCGAATTTGTCACCCCCGCGACGTTTTCTATTGTGAGGAAATAAAAAACGACTAAGTCCAACAGCCGACCCCACACACGCGTATCCACCGAGGCTAAGTCACCCTTTCGACGGTGAGATGTGTCCGTCTTTTGCGGACAAATCTACTAGTCAAAAGGCTTAGTCTCAATAGATCGCAGTGAGGTGGCTGCTCTACTAAGTACGACACCCCGACAGAGAGCTAGGTCGTCTACGAATGATTTTACACCTCTGCTTCGCATGGGGTGGATATTGCTTCGACCCACTACAGCAAAGTCAGCTGCAGTTGATGGTCGTTTGCTGTGGCTTAACCACCGAGGACGCCTGCTAGGTCCGTCCCCGTTTATCGTTGCCTCCCAAGGCTGAGATGCATAAAGTATCGTTACATTTTTCGGCGAGATTATAAAAATTTTATGTTCAAACATATATCGTACTATTTTTATATTTCTCTGTCGTCCAACGAACTGATTTGAGAAGAGTCATCGTTCAAAGAAACGTTAATATATAAACAAGCCACAGATGTATCATTAAATGCCTTAGAATGGATCATTAACAATTTAGAGACTTAAATATAAGCCAACAAATGCAATGTTTTATATAGACTGCGGTTTGGAGTGCTAAAGCCAAAACAGGCAGTTGAACGTCAGACGGGCAGATATACTTACAGTTGTTGCACGAGATCTGTCGGGTGAACTGTAAAAATAAAATAAAATTATTATATTTAATCTTGCTTGCTCTCAATATGATTTAGCTTACAGTAAAATAAAATGTTGGGTGTGCCAAATATAGATCTTCACTATAATAGAAGTTGGAATTGATGCCTTGGGGAGGGAGTTTTTGTCTCGCCCGCGACGCGAGGCATTGGCGTGCAAAGCATGACGACAGCGGTAGAGGTGATGGTGTAAACTTTTATTAAATACAGGATATTTTAAAAACGTTTCATTGTAAGAACAGTATTATATTTGGTGCAGTGATAGTACTAATCAAGTGCTAATAGACAGAAACAAAATCATGTGACCTTGACCTAAATTGCACGGTCCAGCCACCACCTTAAGTTTCTAAGATTAGATTCATCAATAACTACACGCGGTAGTCCAAAGACATTGGTATGTAGCATAGTACAATTAATGTCAGTTTAACAGTGATTTTTGTTTTCGACTTCAATTTCTCGGTCTGGCAACCATGCAATTATCTAAAATTAGACCCAATTCTCAATAACTGACCATTTGATATATAGGTTTGTCTTGGGTAGTCTATGATGGCCTAGCATATGACTTTTTTCCTAGACCTCAATTTCTTGTAATTGCGACCACACGTTTTTTTTCTCGTTTTCAATATTGTGATTAGTTATTGATATTTTTAATTCTGGCTAATCCGTAGTACATAACCGTGTTTTTTGTCTGGAGACTGTAATCAATGTGCCGACGTACGAACATCTAACTGGGTCCACACTTTTTCATATTCTGGTATGAGAGCTTACGCCCAAGTTTTCAATTAAGGGAAAAAATATCATTTTAAATCAAGTTTTATTTTATATTAACGGTGTAATTAAACAATTTAAAGGCATGTCCAGTTACATTTATTTTTATAATTTTAAACTAAAGTACAGTCCGTTACAAGACATTTAATATAAATATAAGCACATTGGTCATTCGGTACGTTTTGAATACTTTGTTCTATGTTCACCATATTTTGAATCACCAACCTCCTTAAGTGCTTGTTATCTTACCTCCATCTTTAATGGTGGTCTGACGGTATCCAAAATGATAACTAGAAAACACGAGGGGACTTTATAAACATAAGTGGATGATATAAATCGGATAATGGTTTTTATGAAATAAAAACGATACGCTAGGCTATGGAATAGCCTTGGATAGAAAATTGCGTGTTTGATTGACAAGGTTGTGGTGGTTCATGATGTATTTGTATACACAAATCAATACTTAAAGTAAGCCTTTCTCGGTACTTCTTTGTAATTTCTTCTATTGGTCTGCACATGTGATAAAACAGTCACTGATTCGATCAAACCTCGAATTTTTTGCCAACAGCAACTCAAAGTAGTTTCGTGCTATTGTTTTTTTTTTGTTTTGTTTTTTTTTTTCATTCTCCTAGGGTAGCTCTTTATTCTTCCGCAAAAATGCGATTCTATCTCTTTCCACCTTTCGTTCTCCGTTGCCTGAGTACCCGGGCCTAAGTATCTCCACAAACTACGATCACGCTTTGTTTAACACAATTGAAAAGTCTTTCATATTATTTGTATATTATTGATTATTGCACAATACCTCATCTTTATTTATTAACTTCTGGTTTTAAATTTATACATTACTGTTCTTATTCTTTTTATCATATCTATATTTATAAATCTGGCTAAGCGATATTGCATCTGCAATACCAATCCCATCATCCTCTACAAACCTGTTCCCAGTACCACCTATAGTCAATGTTTATAATACTTTTCAACTTCCACAAGGAAACAGAAAAATTAAACCTCCCCCCGTTTTATCAGGACGAAACTGGACGCCATTTTGATGTTCGAGAATCTGAAATTCTTATTGGTCAATAGTCTTGTGCGCATGCGTTCTCCTCACTGCGCAAACGTACTCCTCACTTACCCCCAAGAACTATCCATATAGCTAGGCTATTCCATAGCCTAGCTAATGAACTGTTTTTAAACATTTATTTTGCCATATTTATCTCGATATAGCTGGAAACTTTTCATTATTTCGCCTTGATTCAAATTAAGATGTTGCTTTAGAAGACCATATATTGCGAAAAAGAAGGCAATTTAGAATTATTGCACGATAACTTTACTGACTAAAGATTTTGTCGACATAATTCTTCGCGATTTAATAAATTGTCGCGTTTTTTAAAGCAACATATTATTTAATTTCTCGTAAAAAATTTCATCGCGATTTTGAATTATAAGGATTAAAATGAGGGCAATATACGCTTCCGTAATTGCCCACATGTAGCGTCGACATAAACTGTTGTCGCGATAAATTATGATAACTTTTTCAATAATAACATGACAAAATCGTGTTATTTTATCTCGACTAATCGCGAAAGTAATTATATTTGAAAACTACGGTACTGTGTGCCTTGCCGTGTTTTTAGCCCAACTGGCTAGAGCCAGGGTGAGCTTTCGCCACCACTTTGCGTCCGTCGTCCGTCTGTCCGACGTAAACTTTTCATTCAAAGATCTTCTCCACAATAGTCTTTAGGTGGTCCCCTGCAAAAAGTGTTTTTCAGGTCCATGCTATATCCAAGATGGCCGCCAGCAGAGAACATGGTTTTAACATTTGACCCTATGGGGAAAACATATTCAAAGATCTTCCCCTCTGAAACTACTAGGCTAGTTGGCCACAATAGTCTTTGGGTGCCCCCTGCAAAAGAGATGTTTTTCAGGTCAGCTCTATACCCAAGATGGCAGCCAGCGAGGAAGGTTTTAACATTGGACTCTATGGGAAAACACATTCAAACATCTTCTCCTCTGAAACTGTTGGGCTGTTCCAGCAAAACATGCATGTGACAGGGCAAGGCACTAAAAATTGCTGCTTTAGATGGGTGTTAAAGTTCAAATTTACAAGCAACTAAAAAATCCTACTTTATATCTATGGGTGGTCATGGCAATTTTCAAGTGCCCTCTCCCGTCGCATGTGTGTTTTGCTGAACCAGCCCTGAGCCAATTTGAACGAAACTAAGCTACAATAGTCTTTTGACGGTCCCCTGCAAAAAAGTTGTTTTTTTAGGTCCGCGCCATATCCAAGATGGCCGCCAGCGGGGAACATAGTTTTAATATCGGACCCCATTGGAAAACACGTTCAAAGATCTTCTTTGAAACTACTGAATTCCAAACAAATTTGGCCTTAATGGTCTTTATGTGGTACCCTGAAAAGGATATCTTGACGGCTTGCCAAAAATGTTCTGTGTTGGATTGTGTTTCTCTGATTCAGTCGAATGTTATACGGATTTTCCTTACTGGTCTCTTCCTTGGATCGATTCGGACTTTTGTTGTCACTTTTATTTATTGGATATAGTATGGACCTGAAAAAGACTTTTTTCCAGATACCACCTAAAGACTATTGTAGCCTAATTTGATGCCATTTGGCCTAGTAGTTTCAGAGGAGAAGAATGAAAAGTTAACGGCGGACAGACGACCACAGACGCAAAGTGATTGCAAAAGCTCGCCCTGGCTCTACCCAGTTGTGCTATAAACACAAGGCACACACTACCGTAGTTGACAGATATCATAACTTTCGCGATAAGTTGAGATAAAATAACAAGATTTTGTCATGTTATTATTGAAAAGTTACCATAATTTATCGCGACAACAGTTTATGTTGATGCTACATATGGGCAACGACTCTCTTAAAGTCGTGTTAATTCATATAATTATCTCGACTAGTCAACATAATTGTCTTGACTTTTCATAGAAATTATCGCGATAATTTGTTTGTTATGTCGACAAAATACCCAAATTATCACGACTTGTCGCGATAATGTATCGCGACTTTTATTCATCTCGATGACAGAAATAGACTTCCATAGAACAGTTTAACATGGTGGTAGAGAAGCAAAATTTGTGGCCAATGTGGCTGATGCTTCAAGTACAAAATAATTACTGTGATAGATATAGAGTAGCAGAGAAAGCGGATCTGTCACAGAAGGCGCGTATCTTGGGTTAGACAATATCAAATGTTTCAAAGTCATCATTATAGAGGAATGAATGTTCGCTTTCACCTACTAGCAGGTCATCCTCCTCATCATGCGTCAGAATGCGACTGTGTGATTTTCCTGTCATTACATGTAGAACTAATCTGATATATAAAACAGAAGACATATCATCACATTATATGGGTGGTAACTAGATTTACAGTAGTTTCCGTGTATAGCTTTAAACCTGCTTTCTGTAGAAAATACTGTTTTTAGAAAGTGAAAATGGCGAGCGGCTGCCCGTTAGGTATATCATTTGCCCGGTGCAAATCTAAAAGATTTTTTTAATCTTCTAGTACATGTTACAAATGTTAAAAATCGCATTTTTCTTATGTAATTTAGCTTGAATCAAATCTTGTGATAAGAGAACAAACCTGCACGGAAGAAACAATATTTTATTCTTGATTTCATGTGTTTAGTGAATCTGTTTCTGGAAAGTGTTGGGTACATCTTGGATTCAATTTCAATAGCTAGTCGATCGAATTTAAGCACTCTGCAATAGCAGAGCAATAGCCAGCCGATGTCACCCCAGACTCCCCATTCGATAATTCCAGCTTATTCGCAACCCCAAAATCTACCTAAAAATCAATTTTCGTTGAATTCCGACAAAGTTGAAATTTTGAAGTATTTTGGCCGCCATCTTGGCAATGGCAGCCATTTTGATTTTTTTTTTCATGCAGAGCACAACTCCTTATGGTGATCTAAGGTCTCAACATACACTTCCGGGTCAATTGGTCCCTTAGCTTAATAGTTCTATCAGAAAGTGAAATTGGAATCAAATACAGTGTAAGTGATAGATATTTTATTATACTTGGAAAGAGTACATGTGACTGCTTAAATTGAAGCTGAGAAAGTGTATCTTCAAATATAATTGGCATTTGTGACCAGTATGTAGGGATATTGCATCAATAAATGAGTGAGACGGTGCCATGCCGGCCATGTGGACAGAAATTTGACAGAAGGTGAACATGTGCTTTTTAAAGCAGTTTATGTTCGAGCTTATTTTGTGAAAAAAATCAACGATCATCGTACCCTTTTTTGCATTGTTTATAAAATCTATGGAATGCATGGTTCGCAAAAATATACACCTCATAGCAAACTTTACACCTATACGTTCAGGCTGAATCTGCAAAGTTTGGCAATCTTACATAGGAATGCATGGTGACGTCGAAACTGTATAGTGACACCTAACTTCTTACCAAGTTTCATTTGATTACATCAAGCCGTCTCAAAATGACGGCGCGGACAAAATTATTGGAAGAAAAAATCAGAAGAAACGTAGAATAACAACATGTCACCCCGACTACGTCTGGGGTGACATAATAACAAAGAAACGGACCAAAACCAATATGTCGTTCCGACTACGTCTGGGGCGAAATAATTATAATAATAGAAAAAATAAAAGATAATTATTTGATGTTAAACCTAGGCAAGCCAAACCGGCTATGTGAGCCTCTAGATAATAATTCGCCGTAGCATTAATAAGTAACTCGCCGCGGCGAGATAATCTTTTTTGGTAATTCGCCGTGGCGAGATAGTAATAATAATAATAATAATAATAGCTTTATTTAAAGGGGGTAAACTTGTTTGGATCAAACCAATCTACCACAAGGCCCTCATAAACATATTTACAATACAAGTTAAAATAATATACAAAGAATAATTAGCATGATATACAAATACAATGACCATTCAAATAACATATACATTAAAATTAAGGAAGGAATCAAAAATACATTGACTTGTACATTCTCTTAAATTCAAGAACAGATCCCGCTGTTTGAACATTTACCGATAAACCATTCCAACATTTAGGACCACTGTATGAAAACTTTGATTTGAATAGTTCTGTCCTAGTGTTTGGAAGTAATAAAGTTTCTTTTGATTTTGATCTTGTATCGTAAGATGTAGTAATATTTTTGAGTGGTCTTAGGAGATTTTGAATATATAATGGAGCTAAATTATTTAATGACTTGTATATTAAAAGACATTTGTGATAATCAATTCTTTTGTCAAATTCTGCAATGCGAGTTTCTTTGAACAATTCTGAAGATTGTTTTTCAAAATTGTATTCATCAAGTATGATCCTTGCCGCTCTCTTTTGCAATTTCAAAATGTTATTTTTTAAATATTTAATACAATAGTTACTCGCCACGGCGAGATTACCTTTTTTGTACGGCGAGATAGTAACTCGCCGCGGCGAGATAATCTTCTTTTGTAACTCGCCGCGGCGAGATAGTATCTTGCAGTGGCGAGATAGTAACTCGCCGTGGCGAGACAGTAACTCACCGCGGCGAGATCACCTTTTTTGTTAACTCGCCGCGGCGAGATCACCTTTTTATTAACTCGCTAGCTTTAGACCAGGTGAGCTACAGGCTCTTGAGAGTCTCTAGTTTCAGATGGAAGTCATTAAACTGAAATACTTGTAAATACTTGTAAAAGCTGATAGAGGAGAAATTATTAATAGTATCTGAATAGGAAAGCAAAAATCAGCTAAATCAAATTAAATTGCCGGTCTGTTCATTTAACGACCAAGAATTTCTAATTGAGTTGTTTACCATAGTTGCAAATTCTAATAAAGGGCTACGCCGAGCGCAGCATGATACGACCGCAGCATGTCGACCACTGAAATTTGAACAAATGTAATTTAAATTGAATGTGAACACAGTAAAAGGCTTGACACAGTAGCTAGATGGACACAATAAAGAGCTTAACGGACACAAACAATGGAAAATAAAATTCAACTGTTTGATCCCTAATAGCTCTGGAACCATATGAGATATATGCAAACTTTGTTGGCTCACACCTGAAAGCCTACTTCAGGAGGAATCCAATGAAAAAATCCCATTGAAATTCCATGACAAATAAAATTTTCAAGTAATTTGCATATTTGCAATTTTGACCCTGTTTGGTCCCTTATAGCTTGGAAACGGTAAGAGATATTCAAGTTCTGATGGCATTCTACTAAAAGCTTGTGTCAAGAGGAATTCAAAGAAACAAAGTCCACTAAAACCAGATAAAAAATAATTTTTTACATAATTTGAAAAATCATGCAATTTTGTCCCCTTTGACCCCTTATAGCTCAGAAACTGAAAGAACTATGATAAATTTGTTGACATACGACTGAAAGCTTACAACAAGAATAATCCAAAGAAAAAAATACCATCAAAATCCGATGAAAATTAAAAAACTAGATTTTTTTTATTATCTTCACATATGCAATTTTGGTCCAGTTAGTCCCCTCATAGCTCGGAAAGGAAAGGAGTTATCAAAAATCTGATGGTTGAGCGCCATGTTAATTTTCATGAGGAATCCATTGCAAAAAACTGCATCAAAATCGGACTAAAAATTACAAAATTAAATTTTTTTAGATTCACCCCTTTCGGGCCCCATTTATCTCATGAACAGTACATGCAGCGTGAAATCCGTTTTGCACACTCCAGATTGGAAATTTCCTCACGAGCACAATGAAAGAAACCCCATCAAAATCTGATAAATAATAAATATTCTACAGCCAAATATATGAAAACACCAAATTTGGCCCTTTTTGGTCCCTTTTTTTTGAAACGGAAAGGGCCACAATTACCAAAACAAGTCAAAGTCTTTCTTTTGTGCCATGAAACATTGTGTTAAAACATACTAAGTCGTGGCCACGAGAAAGCTACCTCGTTCCCACGAGATACTATCTCGTTCCCACGACTTACTAGGTCGTGGCCACGAGAAAGCCATGTCGTGCCCACGAGATACTAGCTCGTGGCCACGACATACTAACTCGTGGCCACGAGATCCTAAGTCGTGGCCAATAGAAACTATCTCGTTCCCAGAACATACTTAGTCGTGGCCACGAGATACTAACTCGTTCCCACGACATACGAAGTCGTGGCCACGAGATACTAACTCATTCCCAGGATATACAAAGTCGTGGCCACGAGATAGCTATCTCGTTCCCACGAGATACTAACTAGTTCCCACGACTTACTAAGTCGTGACTACGAGATTGTAACTCGTTCTTACGACATGCTAAGTCATGGCCACGAGATACTTATACACTTAGAAACCTTCAACAACGAGCTTTGCTCATACTCATATCTATCTCGTGGCCACGACTTAGTATGTCGTAGGAACGAGATAGTATCTCGTGGCTACGACTTAGTAAGTCATGGGAACGAGATATTATCTCTTGGGAACGAGATAGCTATCTCATGGCCACGACTTAGTATGTCGTGGGAACGAGATAGTATATCGTGGCCACGACATAGCTATCTCGTGTACACGACTTAGTATATCGTGGAAACGAGTTAGTATCTCGTGGTCACGACATAGTTATCTCATTGCCACGACTTCGTATGTCATGGCCACGAGATTAAAAAAAAATTTCACATATCCCCTCCATGCTTCCGTACGGAATAATTGAGGGGCTGATAAGTGGGTGCCTATCTCCTTTCAAAACTTGTCCAAACGTGAAAAGACTGGTAGGTATCATGCTGTGCTCGTCTATCCTTTTTATTTCTAGATGAAGTTGGTTTAAAGTCTCTCACTTTTTGCCATAGGTTTTTCATTTAAATTCGACTACTTCTTCCACTCTTGTGCATAGTTTTCCTAGTCTACGTGGACGCTATGCATTAACACAAACCCTGTTTTTTTATTCATCCCCAACCCCTGCTGCATAAAAATTCAAGGTATTCGTCATAATCATCCATGTTTGTTTTTCCTGTGTATTTGTAGGTTTTTGTCAAACAAAACTTTGATTGTGTAATCAGGTACTTTGACAAAACTTTTTTGACAAAGTTTTCCATCAAAAAACTTTGACAAAGTTTTTGATAGAAAACTTTGATCGTGTAAACGGGCCTTTATAACCTAAATAATACATAAAGCTGTAATGGAAATATAATTATCAATAATAAATGCGTTTTCTCAAAATTTCAATTTTTTGTATGGTTTCCATGGCAACGGTTCTAATTTTGAAATTTGTAATCCTGTGGGACCCTTTCTCACATGACAAACATCTTTCCTATGAAGTTTCATGGAGTTACAGTTACTAGTTTTCAAGATACAGTGAAAAAATGTGAAAAAAATTCTAAATTTCATTTTCCCATAGGGTTAACATGGAGGACCCCACCCCTATTTGAGCCCCCAAATGTACCCTTAATGGACCCCAATCTAAATTTTTTTAGATTATGCACAACTAGATACATGGGGCTAACATGATACAAAGTTTCAAAGCTCTAGGTTAAAAGGTTTCTGAGATCTCGTTCGGACAAGTTCATCCGGACGAGAAGAAAGAAAGAAGAATAATAATAATAAGAAACGCAACAAAAACAATAAGTCTCCCAACTTCGTTTGGGAGACTTAATAATAAAAATTTATATTTGTATAAGGATGCTGATACAAAAGTCTCCCAAACGAAATCCCAAATCAGAAATCCGGGCTAAAAATCACTTCCACACATCGTAGGCAGCCTGTCTGTTAAGTTTCATTCGATTCTGAGCACTTTCAATTTTCCCGCCTTTTTCTGTTTCCATGGCAACGGATGCAATTCTGAAGTCTTGGACAGCAGAAACCAATTACTCATGACTTAAGCATCCCACCTGTAAATTTTCATCCAATTCTGAATACTTTGATTTTTCGCCTTTTTTGCCGTTCCCATGGCAACAGGTGCCATTTTGAAGTCTTGGACACCAGAAACCAATTCCCCATGTCCTAAGTAACCTTCCTGTAAAATTTCATCCAATTCTGAGCACTTTCATTTTCCCGCCTTTTTGCCGTTTCTATGGCAACCGGTGCCAATCTGAAGTCTTTGAGAACAGAAACCAATTCCCTATGTCCTAAGTAACCTCTCTGTAAAATTTCATCCAATTCTGAGTACTTTCATTTTCCCGCCTTTTTTGCCGTTTCCATGGCAACCGGTGCCATTTTGAAAATTCCGAAACCTTCTTGCACCATTCCAGATAAGGGCCTATCTTGCTATGAAGTTTGGTCAAGATCCGACCACTAGTCTCTGAGAAAACGCGCGGACAAAATTTTGGCGGAAAGACAAGAAGAACAAGAATAACTAGATTTGCAATTGCAAGCAATAGCTGATGTCACCCCAGACGTCCAAGTCGATGATTCCATCCTGTTTATAGTGTCAAAATCTACCTAGAAATCAATTTTCGTTGAAATCCGACAATGTTGAAATTTTGACGTATTTAGGCGGCCATCTTGAATATGGCGGACATTTTGCAAAATTTTTTCGCATGAATTCCTTCCACTCATCTTTTTAAACATTAATACAAAATATGAACATATTCTGCCATTCAGTTCGTGATTTATTGAATCCTCAATATTTTGACGTAAAATGGCGGCCATCTTGAAAATGGCAGCCATTTTGAAAATTTTTATTAGTGCATGCACATCTTCTCATGGTTGTTCAACTTTGTGCCAAGTATGAATGAATTCTGTCCAGGCATCTTTGAGAACGAAGCCGGACAAAAATCATTTGAAGAAAATAAAAGAGAAAAGCAATAACAATACTAGATTTGCAATTGCAAGCAATAGCTGATGTCACCCCTGGCAGCCAATTCGATGATTCCATGTTGTTCGCAGCGTCAAAATCTATCTAGAAATCAATTTTCATTGAAATCCGACAATGTTGAAATTTTGACGTATTTTGGCAGCCATCTTGGAAATGGCGGCCATTTTTTCTGGTGCATGCCAAATATGATTGAAATCTGTCCATGCATCATTGAGAAAATATCAATTTTAGTTGAAATTGGACCGAATTCGAATTTTTCGTATT
>MJUU01061193.1:64367-115138 GCA_002080025.1 Modiolus philippinarum
ATGGTGATCCAACTTTGTGCCAAGTTTCATGAAGTTCTGATCATGCATCACTGAGTAATTTCATGGACAACTTTTGGCTGGAATAATAAAGAATAATAATAATAATAACTAGTATTAATTGTGTTTGGATGCAAACACAAGAAGTCTCCCAAACGAACTCCCATATCAGAATTCAAAGGCTTTAGATGGGATCCACAGATTTTAAACAACCTTCCTGTCAATTTCATGCAATTCTGAGCACTTGGATTTTCCCGCCTTTTTACCGTTTCCATGGCAACGGTCGCCATTTTGAAGTCTTGGACACCGGAACCAAATTGTACATTTGTAAGTCAAACTTCCTGTAAAATGTCACCCAATTCTGGGCATTTTGATTTTCCCGCCTTTTTTGAAGTTTCCATGTCATCGGTCGCCATCTTCAAGTCTTGGAGACCAGAAGCCAATTCTACACATGTAAGGCAACTTTCTTGTAAAATTTCATACAATTCTGAGCACTTTGATTTTCCCGCCTTTTTTGCCATTTCCATGGCAACCGGTGCCATTTTGAAAATTTTTGTTGTTGAATGCACATCTCCTAATGGTGATCCAACTTTATGCCAAATATTAATGAATTCTGTCCAAGCATGATTGAGAAAATTTCAATTTTCATTGAAATTGGACGAATTTCGAATTTTTCGTATTTTGGTCGCCATCTTGGAAATGGCGCCAACTTAGAAAAATTTTTTACTTGCATGCAACCCTCCAGATAGTGTTCCAACTTTGTACCAAATATGAATGATTTCTGTCCAGGCATCATTGAGATATAAGCCGGACAAAAAGAGGTGGAAGAAAGAAAGAAAGAAAGCATAATAATAATAATAACAAAGAAACGGACCAAAAACAATATGTCGTCCCGACTACGTCTTGGGCGACATAACTAGATTTGCAATTGCAAG
Source organism: Modiolus philippinarum (assembly GCA_002080025.1). Taxonomy (NCBI): domain Eukaryota; kingdom Metazoa; phylum Mollusca; class Bivalvia; order Mytilida; family Modiolidae; genus Modiolus; species Modiolus philippinarum. The sequence goes on from MJUU01061193.1 coordinate 65,300, forward strand.
CAATAGCTGATTTCGCCCCTGGCAGCCAATTCGATGATTCCATTATGTTCGCAGCGTCAAAATTTACCTATAAATCAATTTTCATTGAAATCAGAGGTCTTGGACACCGGAAACGTTTTCCCCATATTCTAAGCAACCTTCCTCTTAAGTTTCATCCAATTCTGAGCACTTTGATTTTCCTGCCTTTTTTGTCGTTTCCATTGCAACCGGTGCCATATTGAAGTCTTGGACATCAATAACCTATACCCCATGTCCTTAGCAACCTTTCTGTAAATTTTCATTCAATTATTAGCTCTTTGATTTTCCCGTCTTTTTTTGCCATTTCCATGGCAACGGGTGCTATTTTGAAAATTTTTGTTGGTGCATGCACATATCCTAATGGTGATCCAACTTTGTGCCAAATAAGAATGAATTCTGTCTAGGCATCTTTGAGATTTTATGATTTTCATTGAAATCCGAAAAATTTCAAATGTTGACGTAACTTGGCCGCCATCTTGATAATGGCAGCCATTTTGAAAAAAATTTTTGGTGGAGGTACAACTTCATAAGGTGATCCAACTTTGTACCAAATATGAATGAATTCTGTCCAGGCATCATTGAGAACTGGCGTGGACAAAAAGAGGTGGAAGAAAGAAACAATAATAACAATAATAATGATAATAATAATAATAATGAATAACGAATAATAGAGAAACAGACAAAGAACAATATGTCGTCCCGACTACGTCTGGGGCGACATAACTAAATTTTCAATTGCAAGCAATAGCTGATGTGGCCCCTGCCAGCAAATTCGATGATTCCATCCTATTCGCGGCGCCAAAATCTACCTAGAAATCAATTTTCATTGAAATCGGACAAAGTTGAAATTTTGACGTATTTTGGGCGGCCATCTTGAAAATGACGGCCATTTTGATTTTTTTTTCGAATAAATTTCTTTCTCTCATCTTACTGAACATCTATGTACAATATGAACACATTCTTCAATACGGTTCCTGAGATATTGAATCCTCCATTTCTCAACGTAAAAGGCCGGCCATCTTAGAAATGGCGGCCATTTTGAAAATTTTTGCCGGTGCATGCACATCTTCTCATGGTGGTCCATTTTTGTGCCAAGTATGATTGAATTCTGTCCAGGCATCGTTGAGAAAACAGGCGGACAAAAATCCTTGGAAGAAAGAAAGAATAATGAAAAATAATAATAACAAAGAAACGGACCAAAAACAATATGTCGTTCCGACTACGTCTGGGGCGGCATAATAACAAGTAATAACTGTGTTCGCAAGCGAAACACAAAAGTCTCCAAAACGAACTCCCATATCGGATACCAAGGCATTACGAGACTCCCTTTTGAAAAAAATTGGGTAGGGGTTTCCCCTCATAACCTATGTAAAAAAAATAATTTCTGGTTTTACTTCTATGACAACCAAATGCTCTTTTGTCCATTACATCCAATTTCAGACCCTTTCCGAAAAAAAATTTGGGCAGGGGTTCCCCTTATAACCTTTTTAAAACATATTTCTCAAAATTCCTTTTTTTTGTCAGAAAACTCAATTTTTCAACAAAAAATACGTTTCTGGTTTTGTTTCCATGGTAACAAAGTGCTCTTTTGTCCATTACACCCAATTTCAGACCCTTTCCAAAAAAATTTGGACAGGGGTTCCCCTTATAAGCTATGTAATACATATTTCTCAAAATTCCTTCTTTTTTATCAGAAAACCAGATTTTCCCCCCAAAAATATGCTTTTGGTTTTGTTTCCATGGCAACTAAATGCTCTTTTGTCCATTACATCCAATTTCAGATCTCTTTCCAAAGAAAATTTGGGCAGGGGTTCCCCTTATAACCTATTTAATACATATTTCTCAAAATTCCTTTCTTTGGGCAGAAAACTCAATTTTTCAACACAAAACACGTTTATGGTTTTGTTTCCATGACAACAAAGTGCTCTTTTGTCCATTTCACCTCATTTCAGACCCTGTCCATAAAAAATTTGGGTAGGGGTTTCCCCTCATAACCTATGTAAAAAAAATAATTTGTGGTTTTGCTTCTATGACAACCAAATGCTCTTTTGTCCATTACAACAAATTTCAGACCCTTTCCAAAAAAAAAAAATTGAGCAGGGGTTCCCCTTATAACCTATTTAATACATATTTCTCAAAATTCCTTTTTTTTGTCAGAAAACTCATTTTTTCAACAATAAATACGTTTCTGGTTTTGTTTCCATGGCAACAAAGTGCTCTTTTGTCTAGTACACCCAATTTCAGACCCTTTCCAAAACAAAGAGCAGGGGTTCCCCTTATAAGCTATGTAATACATATTTCTCAAAATTCCTTCTTTTTTATCAGAAAACCTGATTTTCCCCCAAAAATATGCTTTTCGTTTTGTTTCCATGGCAACCAAATGCTTTTTTGTACATTACATCCAATTTCAGATCTCTTTCCAAAGAAAATTTGAGCAGGGGTTCCCCTTATAACTTATTTAATACATATTTCTCAAAATTCCTTTTTTTAATGAGAAAACTCAATTTTTCAACAAAAAAATACGTTTCTGGTTTTGTTTCCATGGCAACAAAGTGCTCTTTTGTCCATTATACTAAATTTCAGACCCTTTCCAAAAAAAAATTTGGGCAGGGGTTCCCCTTATAACCTAAGTCATACACATTGCTGTAATTAAAATACTATTATCAACAGAAACTACTATTTACCCGAAATTTCCATTTTTTGGTATGGTTTCCATGGCAACAGTAGTTATTTTGAAATACCAATGCTGTGGAACCCTTTTTACATGACCCTAACCTTTCTGATGAAGTTTCATGGAGCTAGTGTTAATAGTTTTTGAGAAACAGTGAAAAAAATGGTGAAAAACTTTCAAAATTTCAATTTCCCGTAGGGTTACTATAGGACTACCCCACCCCTTTTTGATACCCCCAAAAGTACCCTTAATGGATCCCCTTTTGAAAAATTTTTAATGATTGCACATCTAGATACATTGGGCCAATAGTATGCAAAGTTTGAAACCTCTAGGTTTTATGGTCTATGAGATCTGCTTCGGACAAGTTCATTGCGACGAGAAGAAAGAAAGATGGAAGAATAAAAATTTCCAATTTATTGCATGGTTTCCATGCCAACCATCGTTATTTTGAAATTTCCCCATCCATTACAATCAATTTTAAACCCCCGTCCAAAAAAAATTTGAGCAGGGGTTCCCCTTATAATCTAAGTTATACATATTGCTGTAATCAAATAACAATTATAAGCAGAAAATACAATTTTTTTTCAAAATTTCCAATTTTATGCATGGTTTCCATGGTAGCCATAATTATTTTTAATTTTGCCCATTATTTCCCCATCATTACAATCAATTATAACCCCCCTTCCAAAAAAAATTTGGGCAGGGGTTCCCCTTATAATCTAAGTAATACATATTGCTGTAATAAAAATACAATTATAAGCAAAAAATACAATTTTCTCAAAATTTCCAATTTTTTGCATGGTTTCCATGGCAACCATCGTTATTTTGAAATTTCCCCCATCCATTACAATAAATTTTAAACCCCCTTCCAAAAAAAAAAAATTGGGCAGGGGTTTCCCTTATAATTTAAGTACTACATATTGCTGTAATCAAAATACAATTATAAGCAGAAAATACAATTTTCTCAAAATTTCCAATTTTTTCCATGGTTTCCATGGCAACCATTATTATTTTGAAATTTCCAATATATGGATCTCTTTCTAACATGACACACTTCTTTGTTATGAAGTTTCATTTAGCTAGTATTAAAAGTTTTTGAGATATAGTGAGAAATATGGTGCAAAATATTCAAAACTGCATTTTCCCATAGGGTTTACATTGGACAACCCGACCCCTTTTTGAGCCCCCCCAAATGTACCCTAAATGGACCCCTCCCTGAAATTTTTTTCCTGATTGCACATCTAGATATATGGGGCTAACATCATACAAAGTTTCAAAGCTTTAGGTGTTATGGTCGCTGAGATCTGGTTCGGACAAGTTCATTGCGACCGGAATAAAGAAGGATGGAAGAATAACAAGTTATAACTGTGTTCGCAAGCGAAACACAAAAGTCTCCCAAACGAACTCCCATATCGGATTCCTCGTCATTATAAAACCCCCTTTCAAAAAAAATTTGAGCAGGGGTTCCCCCTATAATTTACTTTATACATATAGTTGAAATCAAAACGCACAGCAAAAAAATAGGTTTTTCTCAAAATTATAGCCCTCTGGCTTGGTTTCCATGGCAACCAAATGCTCGGTTATCCATTAAACCCATTTGATACCCTGTTTCAAAAAAAAAAATTGGGCAGGGGTTCCCCTTATTATCTAAGTAATACATATAGCTGTAATAAAAATACAATTGTGTAGGAGTTCCCCTTATAATTTACTTTATACATATAGATGAAATCAAAACATAACATAGAACAAAAAACATGTTTTTCTCAAAATTATGGCTTTCTGGCTTGGTTTTCATGGCAACCAAATGCTCGAGTATTCATTAAAACCCATTTGATACCCTGTTTCAAAAAAAATTGAGCAGGGGTTCCCCTTATTATCTAAGTAATACATATAGCTGTAATAAAAATACAATTATCAACAGTAAATACGATTTTCTCAAAATTTCAATTTTTTGGTATGGTTTCCATGGCAACCATAATTTTTTGAAATGCCCAATACTGTAAATCTTTGTCTTACATCACACAAAACCTTCCAATGAATTTTGACAGAGCTAGGTATAATAGTTTTTGAGATACAGTGAAAACATTCAGATTTCATTTTCCCATAGAGTTACTATAGGACGACCCCACCCCTTTTTGACGCCCCCTAAAGTACCCTTAATGGACCCCCTTTTGAAAAATTTTTAATGATTGCACATCTAGATACATGGGGTAAATAGTATGCCAAGTTTGAAACTTCTAGGTCTAATGGTTTATGAGATCTGCTTCGGACAAGTTCATTGCGACGAGAAGAAAGAAAGATGGAAGAATAACAAGTGATAATTGTGTTCGCAAGCGAAACACAAAAGTCTCCAAAACGAACTCCCATATCGCATTTCAAGGCATTACGAGACTCCCTGAAGAAAAAAATTTGGGCAGGGGTTCCCCTTATAACATAAATACTACATATTTCTCAAAATTCTTATTTTTTAATCAGAAAACTCAATTTTTCTACAAAAAAAATACATTTATGGTTTTGTTTCCATGACAAACAAGTGCTCTTTTGTGCATTACACCCAATTTCAGACCCTTTCCAAAAAAAAAAAAAATTGGGCAGGGGTTCCCCTAATAAGTTTTGTAATACATATTTCTCAAATTCCTTCTTAAAAAAAAATCAGATTTTTTCAACAACAAAATAAGTTTGTTGTTTTGCTTCCATGTCAACCAAATGCTCTTTTGTCCGTTAAACCCAATTTCAGACCTCTTTTCAAAGAAAATTTGGGCAGGACTTCCCCTTATAACCTATGTTATACAGATTTCTCAAAATTTTCTTTTTTATCAGAAAACCTAATTCTTCAAAAAAAAAAATAAATTTCTGATTTTGTTTCCATGGGAACCAAATGTTCTTATATCCATTAAACCAAATTTCAGACCTCTTTCAAAAGAAAATTTGGACAGGGGTTCCCCTAATAACCTTTGTTATACGTATTTCTCAAAATTCTTTCTTTTTAAAAAAAAATCTGATTTTTCAACAAAAAAATAGTTTCTGGTTTTGCTTCCATGTCAACCAAATGCTCTTTTGTCCATTAAACCCAATTTCAGACCTCTTTCCAAAGAAAATTTGGGCAGGGGTTCCCCTTATAAGCTATGTAATATATATTTCTCAAAATTCCTAATTTTTTATCAGTAAACCTGATTTTCCAAAAAAAAATAATAATAAGCTTTTGTTTTTGTTTCCATGGCAACCAAATGCTCTTTTGTCTATTACACCCAATTTTAGACCCTTTTCAAAAAAAAATTGGACAGGGGTTCCCCTTATAAGCTATGTAATATATATTACTCAAAAATCCTTCTTTATTATCAGAAAACATGATTAAAAAAAAGTTTTGGTTTTGTTTCCATGGTAACCAAATGCTCTTTTGTCCATTAAACCCAATTTCAGATCTCCTTCCAAAAAAATTGGACATGGGTTCCCCTTATAACATATATAATATGTATTGCTGTAATAAAAATATTACCATTTATAGCTTAAACTACTACATGTATTTTCTCAAAATTTCCATTTTTTGGCTTTGTTTCCATGACAACCAAAGTTATTTTGAAATTTCCAATGCTGTAGAACCCTTTCTTAAATTCCAAACATCTTTCCTATGAAGTTTCATGGAGCTAGCATTCAAAGTTTTTGAGATACAGTGAGAAATATGGTGAAAAATATCAAAAATTTCATTTTCCGATAGGGTTAACATTGACGACCCCACCCCTTTTTGAACCCCCAAATGTACCCTTAATGAACCCCCTTTTGAAAAATTTTTGTCTCTTGCACAACTAAATATATGGGGCTAACTTCCCACAAAGTTTCAAAGTTCTAGATCTGATGGTCTCTGAGATCCGCTTCGGACAACTTCATTCGGACGAGAATAAAGAAAGAAAGAAGAATAAAAATAAGAAACGCAACAAAAACAATAAGTCTCCCAACTTCGTTTGGGAGACTTAATAATAACAAGTTATAACTGTGTTCGCAAGCGAAACACAAAAGTCTCCAAAACGAACTCCCATATCGGATTCCTCGTCATAATAAAACCCCCTTTCAAAAAAAATTTGAGCAGGGGTTCCCCCTATAATTTACTTTATACATATAGTTGAAATCAAAACAAAACACACAGCAAAAAACACGTTTTTCTCAAAATTATAGCCCTCTGGCTTGGTTTCCATGGCAACCAAATGCTTGATCATCCATAAAACCCATTTGATACCCTGTTTCAAAAAAAAAAATTTGGGCAGGGGTTCCCCTTATTATCTAAGTAATACATATAGCTGTAATAAAAATACAATTGTGCAGGAGTTCCCCTTATAAATTACTTCATGCATATAGATGAAATCAAAACATAACATAGAACAAAAAACATGTATTTCTCAAAATTATAGCTTTCTGGCTTGGTTTCCATGGCAACCAAATGCTCGAGTATTCATTAAAACCCATTTGATACCCTGTTTCAAAAAAAATTGAGCAGGGGTTCCCCTTATTATCTAAGTAATACATATAGCTGTAATAAAAATACAATTATCAACAGTAAATACGATTTTCTCAAAATTTCAATTTTTTGGTATGGTTTCCATGGCAACCATAATTTTTTTGAAATGCCCAATACTGTAAATCTTTGTCTTACATCACACACAACCTTCCAATGAATTTTGACAGAGCTAGGTATAATAGTTTTTGAGATACAGAGAAAACATTCAAAATTTCATATTCCCATAGTTACTATAGGACGACCCCATCCCTTTTTGACGCCCCCCTAAAGTACCCTTAATGGACCCCCTTTTGAAAAATTTTTGATGATTGCACATCTAGATACATGGGGTCAATAGTATGCCAAGTTTGAAACTTCTAGGTCTAATGGTTTATGAGATCTGCTTCGGACAAGTTCATTGCGACGAGAAGAAAGAAAGATGGAAGAATAATAATAATAACTAGTATTAATTGTGTTTGGATGCAAACACAAGAAGTCTCCCAAACGAACAACCATATCAGAATTCAAAGGCTTTAGATGAGATCCACAGATTTAAAACAACCTTCCTGTCAAATTTCATCCAAATCTGAGAACTTTGGATTTTCCCGCCTTTTAACCGTTTCCATGGCAACGGTCACCAATTTGAAGTCTTGGAGACCGGAACCCAATTCTATACATGTATGGTAACCTTCCCGGTAAAATTTCATCCAATTCTGAACACTTTGATTTTCCCGCCTTTTTGACCGTTACCATGGGAACGGTCGCCATTTTTATGTCTTGGAGACCAGAACCTAATTCTACACATGTTAGGCAACCTTCCTGTAAAATTTCATCCAAATCTGAGCACTTTGATTTTCCCGCCTTTTTACCATTTCCATGGCACCGATTGGCATTTTGAAGTCTTGGACACTGGAACCCAATTCTACACATGTTAGACAACCTTCCTATAAAATTTCATTCAATTCCGAGCACTTTGATTTTCCCGCCTTTTTGGGGTGTTTTCATGGTAACCGGTGCCATTTTCAAAATTGCAAGACTGGAAAGCACATCTTGGGATGAGGCTCTATCATCATGTGAAGTTTGGTCAAGATTGGATCACTAGTGTCCCAGAAATTTGGTGGACAAAGTCGCGGCGGAAAACGGAAGAATAAATAATAATAATAAAAATAAGAAACACAGCAAAAACAATAAGTCTCCCCAAACTTCGTTTGGGAGACTTAATAAGAAACGCAACAAAAACAATAAGTCTCAAAACTTCGTTTGGGAGACTTAATAATAAGAAACGCAACAAAAACAATAAGTCTCCCAACTTCGTTTGGGAGACTTAATAATAAGAAGAAACGCAACAAAAACAATAAGTCTCCCAACTTCGTTTGGGAGACTTAATAAGAATTGAGTAAAGACAATAAGTCTCACCAAACTTCGTTTGGGAGACTTAATAAAAATAAGAATTGAGTAAAAACAATAAGTCTCCCAAAACTTCGTTTGGGATACTTAATAATAATAATAAGAAGAAGAAACGGAGCAAAAACAATATGTCTCCAACAACTTCGTTTGGGAGCCATAATAATAGCAAAGAAACGGACCAAAAACAATATGTCGTCCCGACTACGTCTGGGGCGACATAATAATAAGAAACGCAACAAAAACAATAAGTCTCCCAACTTCGTTTGGGAGACTTAATAATAATAATAAAAATAAGAAACACAGCAAAAACAATAAGTCTCGCCAAACTTCGTTTGGGAGACTTAATAAGAGAATACCGAAGTTACTATTAATTTTGTTTCTGCTTAAGCGCATTTCTACAACTAATGTCTCTTCTGTGCAGATAAAATCAAAACATTTGCAAATCCATAAACCAAAATACAGGTAAAACTGATACAGAACAAAAAACAATGGGATCCAAATAGAAAAGCCAAAATTCAGCTAAGGACAGAGATATGTATAAGGGGGATACTCCATAGTTTTAAACAAAATTTTGTAAAATTTAGATATTGCAAGTTTCATAACAAAACCGGTTTTCGGGCCGAAAAGGACTCCACTGCAAGAAAAATCTCAGCGTTCTTTTCATAAATGCTATCGGATTATCCAAAAAGTAAGTGGTCATATAGAAAGAGTGGGTCATCAAGAATATGCTCAATAAATTGATGTGTTAGTACATAGTGGGTACAATGTAACATGAAATGATCCATATTTCAATCCTCAAGGTGAGGATACAAGAATATGTGTGTGAGATGTTAGAGAAATGAGCTACAATGACAAGAGGTCACGGATCGAAAGCAAAGAGGACAGACAACAAGGGACTTAACGCAACTGGTTTGACAAAAAAGCACTGTATCAAATGGTACCTTATAAAGTCTTTCTCGTTTTACAGTTAATACAACATTTTATTATATTTTTTAATGTTTGTTGATTTAATACGAAAAGAATAAAGAAAAAGTCTTCAAAGGCAGGTTTTATTCCTTGGACCATTTTTCATTTTTCAGACCAATATTTCCTTTATTATAACCTGGTCCATTGAAATGACTGTTAAAGGACAATTCCAACAAACCAATTTATGGTATCCATGTATATATTTACCATCGCCATCATAATGAAGTCCAAAATCACTTCCAAACTTCTGTAAAAAATGTGAAAAAAATGAAGTTTAGTTTGAATTTTTATGCAGACACATAGGAATCATGAGATCTTCGCTGAAGGTCGGATTGAGTAGTTGTCGGAAAGGTTAAAATGTTACTTTAAATTCCGTACCGAAGGACCAAAGTATCATGATTGAAATAAAAGGAATACCATGGCTGAAAATTTATGATTACATGCCACAATCTACCAATCTACACAGGAAAAACACAAATAAGACAAAAGACAAACATAAACAACGTAAACAACGATAGGAACTCGGGACTAGCGTTAGGGTTACACCGGTATACGGATATACCTTTATACATTGTTTATACGCATATTTTAAAGGGTTCGGATATGTAACAAGCAAGATCAAAATGATGACATCTCATTATTGATAATACTCCCGTTTTTTAAGAAGTTCTCTCTGTAAATACTTATGTTTTGTAGCGTCGTGCTTGTTCATTTTTGCATAAATCTGAGATTCCATTTGTGTTGCCTATATATACGACTCCCAGTGAGTCTGCTATATGCACTCTATTTAGGCTGCTATTTTGTATGCTAAAATGACTTAGGACTATACTAAGTAAGAACCAAACCGTCAATCGAAAATAAATTATCCAAAGACAATGGCAATATTGGAAACAACAAAGAAACAAAGACACAACATAAGAACGGCACAGAAAAGAAATATTAAGACACACACAAAGAAACAAAGATGAACAACACGGACCCAATAAAAAACCATAGGTAAGATCACATATGTTTGATAAGTAATTACGTTTCGTATTCGGCGGAAACACTATCCCTACATCTAGCTTTCCCGATTCTCGTCGCAAACAGTTTCAGTAACAAATTCCGATTATTTCTGTGTAGCACTGAGGTGTAGGTGGGAAATTAAATTATCATAACTGGCCATTGTCGTCCTATCGGAAATATATAGAATGAGAATATTTTACTAGCATTCCTGGTAAACGAAATCATGTTATCATTAAGACAAAAATGGCTTTCACTTGACAAAGACATACAATATAATATTCAAGATAAAAAAAGGTGTGAATCATTAATTATTTTTATGAATTTTAATTGATTCATATACACGAAATATTTTCCCTGACAATAACCATAACCCTTTCCCTAATTAACCAGTAACGGTTTCCTTGACTAAAACGCTGACCCTTTCTTAAAGTCCAAACCCTTTTCTCTAGTATAATCCAAACCTTTCCCCTGGCTATAACCCTAACCCTTTCTCTAAAAATAAATCCTAACCGTTCACCGGATTAAAACCCTAACCTTAAACCTGATCCGTTCAATGCAATATGCGTATAGGATATGCTGTGTCTGACCCGAAATTATAATCTGCATCTCGGAATGTGCAATCTGCGCTCCGCTCTATGCAAAATGAGGCAGGTTTTATGTCTTGGACTTATTTTCATTTACAAGACCGGTAAATACCTTTATTTATTGATTGATTGATTGATTGATGTTTTACGCCAACTTCAGCAATATTTCAGCTATATTGTGGCGAGAACTGTTGAGTATATTGAACAATTTTAATAAATACATAAAATATTAATATAAAACCATATAACTTTATACAAGTAAAACAAATGTGTAAAATGTAAAAAAATATAATAGAAGAAATTATGGTTTGACAGTAACAATATTAGAAATTAGAAACTCAATTTAAAATTGATCCATTTAAATCTTACTAAATAAATTGATTGCTTTTAAAAATTGAACGATTTTGTCGCCAGCGACGTTTGTAAATAGGTCTTTAAGACAATCAGCAGAATAAAAATCACGCCTGATATCGGCAACATCTACACTTAGTCCCTTAAATTACTGGACTGTAATTGGACAACTTCAACAAATCCTATCATTAGCACCTATCAGTATTTTTAACAACTCCATCATAGGTGAAGCTGACAAACTCCGTAATAATAGAATAAACGGTATGCAATCAACCGAAGGAGTGATTAGATCTACACTAAAGTTGTCTGAAAGGTTTAAGTGTCACATTAAAATCGGTAATGACGGACCGAAGTATTATAATCTTTATTGATCGGTAATTTGTATTAATTTTCTTTGATCTCCATAGACTGATAATCGCAGTATAACCGTACTGGACATTATCACAAAATTATTGGGTCACGCGCGGGATGCTAAGTTTACGTCATGTTTGCCCTAACGTGCTCACTTGATACTGGCCGTGATAAAGTCCGTATGAAAAACAAATGTCCTATATTCCATATACATTGTTTGTACGCATTTTTTTAAAAGAAATTATACTGTAATAAACTAATGAATTATATCAAGCAAGATACAATAACTGACATCTCATTATTGATGATACTTCGTTTTAGTAGGGTTTCTCTCAAGAACTCTAGTTTTGTAGCGTTCATGTTATTTTGTTTTAGGCTTTAGTATATTCAGTTGAGAAGGGTACAAAATTGGGCAACCTATTGCCAGGAATAAACACTGCCGTGCCACCTATAAAGGTAACCTGTTAGAATATTATTAAATGAAATGGAACTCCTCTGAATTTTTCATAGGTTTAACATTACCAAGGTTTGATCATGAATCAATATTACAAAATAAATAATAAATAATTACATTTTTACAGAATGCTCATCAAGCTGTGTAAAATGAAATCGTGGATAAAACGAGGGGCCCTGTGCAAAACATCATAATTATACTTTTAAATGGTTAAAACTGGAGGAGTCAGAGTTCTGACGAAAATTTTAAAACATGAGGAGCGAACCTTCTTAGTGTCCTTATTAACTTGCTACATATGGTACTTATTACTTAGAAATCATTCTCCTCGGTGCTCGTACGGTACGGTTTTGTTAACAATCCGTTTTATTATTATGTACTTATCCGGTATGTTACCTTTATAAATGCGTTTTATTTATTGCTCGTCCGGTAGTGCTCCGGTGTAAGATCGGTGCAAGTTCTATTTATTCGGTGCAAGGCTTGTACATGCACGATTTACAGACTATATGCCTCCGGTTTTTTTTTGTGCGTTGAAATTGTAATTCATGAAAGAACAAAAATATTTGCCACCGGACAAAATTTTTTCTTCCGTTTTTTATATATTTGTGCTTTACGCTGTAGTGTGTAAGCGGTTTAAAACAACTCAATTCCATAAAGATACCACCTTCTGTCCGTCCGTTCGTCCGACCTTTATATTTGCAATTCATCCTAAACCAAAGAATGGAATTAATGAAACTTTCAGAGAATCTCTCTCTATCACTGAATGCCTTAGTGCATTTCTTATCTTAGATTTTATCTGACAAATTATTGGGTTTACCTAAAGCCATACATGGATTTAAAAACGCATTATCTATAGGGGGTACTGATATACCATCCGTAACTCCTTTGAATGAATGAAATTTGTTGATTCTTCAAAGAGATTTATCACATGATTACTATTTCAGATTTTGATCTGATCAACTTTTAATGTTTTTGACGTCGCCATACATTGATCTAACCATACGCTGTCATTGGGGTGATCCTTTATGATATCTGAAACTCTTCATAAACAAATGAATTGAATTTGATTAAACTCTCAGAGAATCTTTATCATATGATGCCATAGTGCACTTACTATTCTTTATTTCGATCTGATCATTTGTTGTTTCCAATAGCTATACATTGACTTAGCTATGCAATGGCATTGAAAGGAGGGAAACTATTATGCCATCCACAACTCCTCTTTTAAAAACCATTGTATAGAATTTAACGAATCTTTAAAGGAATCTTATCACATGATGTCATAGTGCACTTACTAGTTTAGATTTTGATCTTATAAATTTTTGAGTTTGTCATAGCCATACATGCACGATCATAGGGGTAGAGGTACTTGTATGCTATCCTCATAGCACTTCCTTAACCAATGCATGCGATTCTATTAATGTTTTTGAAAAATATTTATCACATGATTCGATTGTGTGCTCCTACTCTTTCAGATTTTGATCTGGTTATTTTATTTTATTTTATTTTTTTTTTATTTCCAGTTATCATACATTACCATTCCGATTAGGTCAGCTTTATATCAGGGCTAGTTCAGAAAAAAAGATAAATACTAGCCAAAACCTATAATATCTGTTTCCGTTTTGTAGAAACTAGCAACATACTGAAGTTACTGTAAATTTAATGTCTGAAGACCGCCGTTTTGACAACTAATAGATGATATTCTCTCATCTAACTGTAACAATCCGTAATTAAAGGATTACTTTTTTATTTAATATACCAAACTGGGATCAAAATTAACATACATATATGTACACATATGTGGGAAATTCCAAGCCGAATTTTATCGCACCAGCTAACTTACTGCACAATAACACTTGAGTTCTAAAAAGACGAAAAATTATTACCAAAGACAGGAAACACATGTTATTATACAGTACCGTCAGGGTCACCAACATAATTTCCATAGATTTATTATGCTAAACAATAATTTTACATTAAAATTGTTTTTGATGATAACAAAGAGAATGTTAAACTTTGTCATGTGATAATAAAAAAGTAAGCAGATTGCACTGGGAGTAATCCTAAGATGGAACAGTCATTGTGAAGTAATATCTCTCAAATCGTTTCAAAATTATTATAAATTAGAAAATACCGAAGTTACTGTTAATTTTGTTTTTGCAAATGCGCATATCTACAGCTTATGTCACTACATTACAGATAAAATCAAAACATTTGGAAATCCATAAACCAAAATACGTGTAAAACTGATAGAGAACAAATTACCAATAGAATCCAAATAGAAAAGCCAAAGTTTTAGTTAAGGACAGAGCTTTGCATGAGGGGGATACTCCTTAGTTTTAAACAAAATTTTGCAAAATTTAGATATTGCAAGTTTCAAAACAAAACCGGTTTTCGGGCCGAAAATGACCCCACTGCAAGAAAATCCTCGTCCTTCTTTTCATAAATGCTTTCGGATGCACTGCCAGAAACCATCTCCACGTTCTTTTTCATAAGTGCTTTCGGATGATCCAAAAAGTAAGCGGTCATATAAAAGGAGTGGGTCATCAAGAATATGCTCAATAAATTGATGTGCTAGCATGGTGGGTACAGTGTAATAAGAAATGATCCGTATTTTCAATGGCGAAGCATTGGCAAGGTGAGGACACAATAACATTTTTGTGAGGAGATGTTAGATTAATGAGCTACAATGACTAGAGGTGACGGTCAGAAAGTAAATAGGACAAACGACAAAGGGCTTAACGCAACTGGTTTGACAAAGAACCAAATCGGGCAGAAATCAATAATTGGACAAAAAGCACTGTATCAAATGATACCTTATAAAGTATTTTTCGTCTTACATTTAATACAACATTTATGTTTAAATGTTTGTTAATATAATACGAAAAGAATTAAGAAGAAGTGATAACAATTTCTTTTAAGACAGGTTTTATTCCTTTGACCACTTTTCAGTTATCTGACCAATATTTCCTTAAGTGGTTTTAAACTGGTCCATTGAAATACTGGACTGTTAATGGACAATTCCAACAAATCCAGTTTTTAGTATCCATGAGTATTTTCACCATCGCCTTCATAATGAAGTCCCAAATCACTTACAAACTTCTTAAAAATGTCACAAAATGATGTTTAGCTTTAATTCTTATGCAGATACATAGGAATCATGAGATCTACTATGAAAGTCGGATTAAGTAGTTGTCGGAAAAATTAAAGTGTTACTTTAAAATCCGTACCGAAGGACCAAAGTATCATGATTGAAATAAAAAGGGATAACGGGAAACATCTATAATGGCTGCAAATAATAATTACACGCCACAATATGCCAGGAAAACAAAAATAAGACATAAGACAAACGTAAACAACGCTAGGAACTCGGGACAGCCGGACTTGGTACCAGCACTAGGAAAAGCCAGCGTTAGGGTCAAACAAAGTTTATTGGTATACTTTTATACATTGTTTGTACGCATATTTTAAAGGGTTATACTAAATTAGACCAATGAAATACATCAAGCAAAATCAAAACAATGACATCTCTTATTGATAATGCTTCGTCATTTTTAAGAGGTTTTTTCTGAAAGTACTTTAGTTTTGTAGCGTCCTTGTTCATTTTTGTATAAATCTGAGATTCCATGTGTGCTGCCTATATATTACTATGTTATTCGATTTTCGATTCCAGATTTCCCCCTCTTCTGCCTTTCTTCTTTTATATTTGCTTGCTGATGTATTTTAAAACAATTGCATTAAAATGTAATAAGAATCATGCGAGATTGGAAATTTCTAAAAAGCAAAATAGTTGATAAACTGCGACAATTCAATATTTATATAGACAAATAACTTGCAGACATGAAACAACGCAAGAAGAATACCGAAGGAACAAGGAAAGCAGGTATTTACCTCCACTTCTGTCAGTTGGGGTCCAAGGGACCCACCATATAAATTTTCTGAAAACAATGTGGGTCCCAGAAGGTCACATAATTTTTTCTTGATTAACTAGTTATAGTTTTACGTCCAGTAAGCAACATTTGTGCTATATCATGACGAAACTCAGTTAATCAATTCAGAAAATTACATGTACATGTAAAAAGTAATATAGCTGGAAGGGACTAAAGGGGTAACAAATTCGATTTGAGGAATAAATTTAATGCCCCTACCCATTTCTTCAATTTTCCTATATACGACTCTCAGCAAGTCTGCACTTGAGCAAAAAAAAATAATAAAGACTGGGTCTTTATACTGTATAGGGCTTGGCGTTTCTCCACAGTGTTCGTGGTTTGGCTTTCCATATTATGACCTGACTACCTCGCTTAGACAGGGCATTTCACTAGCTACCATCTAGGGACGCGCCCGCTCTGTAGCCGGAGTCTTTGAAAACCAATCCAGGTGCCGGGTGGGCAACGATACATTGCATCGTGTTGATAATGTGCAAATTTCATAAAAGTAACAAGATTGTGGTGTTAATGTGCAAATTAAAAAAAAAGTAACAAGTTTGTGGTGTGATTTCAGTTGTTTTTTAGCCAAGCCCAAACACACATATGACACAATTCACTGATGCCTTCAATCAATCCGGTCATTCTGGAAATATCGTTTTTTTTTTCGACTTTCCCCTTACCCGGTTTTCAACTGCTTACTGTCCCCCGCCTTTCGCGAAAGCGGGGGACTATAGAATTCGCCTTTCCGTCATTCCGTCATTCCGGATGTCGTTTCCGGATGATGACTTGAGTATCCCTTGCCCGATTGAAACAAAACTTATACAGATGAAAGGAATATGGAAGGGCAAGAACCCTATTGATTTTGGGGTCAGTAGGTCAAAGGTCAAATTACACATTTTCTAAAAATAGAATTTATTGCACCAAAATTTGGTCCGTGTGGGAAATTTTTATTTTTTATCCGATTTCGATGGGATTTTTTCCATTAGATTCCTCTCAATAAATGCTTTCATACATATATCAACAGATTTCTGGTATCTCTTACCGTTTTCAAGATAATTGGGGTCAAAGGTGTTGAGGGGGTGGGGGGCCAGATGTCGTTTCCGGAAGATAACTTGAGTATCCCTTGCCAGATTGAAACAAAACTTATACAGATGGAAGGAATAGGGAAAGGCAAGAACCCTATTGATTTTGGGGTCAGTAGGTCAAAGGTCAAGGTCACAATTTCTAAAAATAGAATTTATTGCACCAAAATTTGGTCCGTGTGGGAAATTTTTATTTTTCATCCGATTTCGATGGGATTTTTTCCATTAGATTCCTCTCAATGAATGCTTTTATATATATGACATCAGATTTCTGGTATCTCTTACCATTTTCAAGATAATTGGGGTCAGTGTGTTGGGGGGTGGGGGTGCCAAAAATTTTTTTTTTTTTAATTTTTATCCAATGCGATGGGATTTTCCCTGTTGGATTCCTTTCCTTGAATGCTTTCATGAAAATGCCAACAAATTTTTGTTGTATCTTTCAGTTTTTAAGGATATTGCACTCAAAGCTGGCAACAGGTAAAAAAAACTCCATTCATCTAACATACAACTCTAAGGCGGGGGACTTTGAGCACTGCTCTATTTTTTGCATTCACTTTTCCCCCGACGCTGTTATAGTTTGTTTTTCTCGATTTTATTTCTGATAGCGTATGCGCACATATGTATTTGTTTGACTAATAATTGGAGCATCCGATAGGGATCGCGAAAATGAATTTAACAGTAGAAACGAATTGTTTAGAGTGTATCTCCTTAGTTATTTTTTTAAATAATATTCTTTCATAGGAATTGTGCAGATTTACGATTCTACACAACTTGGTGCTAGATCTACATTTATATAGCATTTTTATACATTAATTATGTTGCGTCCCGTCGGACGCATATTGTAATAAAATCTGCGTCCTGTCATTTATTTTTGCGTACCAGACGCGTGTTTTACGCGTCCCGTAAATCCCTGGGAAAGTGAAAAGTCCAGAGACCTGGCATAAACGAGAACACGGAAAACAAAGACAAATTAACGACGTGTGACAGCCAAAATGCACAAAAAAAAACGGAACTATGAACTAAGGCACTGCTCTATTGATTAAATATCAAAAATTTAGTCGAATTTTTCGAATGGATATCAACAACGTGCTAATTCAATGAGGTCTTGACTATACCAGGTGACTTTACAGCTATATTGGATAGATCTTTGCTGAAATAGAATATACTTCTGCTGTTGGACTTGTAGTCACCGAGGAGAATTAATACTTTGGTACCACCCCAAACGCCCACATTTTTGAAAAGTAGCATATTTTAATTACTGGCCTTACGAAGAAAAGATTTTATTTGCACTGAGAAGGGATGAATTCTCGAAATTGCCATCTGCAAAACTAAAATTGACTGTTATTCTTAATTGATGAATGAAATCAGTTTGTCTTTTTCAAAGTTGTAAAACAAAAATCCGCATAAGGATAGCTTGTAAATTTTGACAAAATGCTGCAATGCCCGCAACAACTTTCTAACTTTTCTTATATCTTCTTTGTCATTGGAAATTATCTGTCTGGACCAAAAAGTCATGTCAGTCATATTTATTGTTTATCTTTTATAACCTTGACTTGAAACTATAATACCTTTATTTTTGGACTACTTGAAAAAAATACATGCATTTATGGTTTCTATGTTTCTCATTATAAAAATTTTCCAAACGACGTTTGACGAAGTTTACTACATACTAATCAGACATTTATTTTAGGATTCAAGGGATTTATTGGGATATAAACAAACGAAAAAGGCCAAATGACTCCTAGGATATTTGTGAGCGACTTGATTCCGTTAATAAGCTAATAAATTCTTTTGAAACGGTGTTTACTTTTCATAATTCTTTTTATTTGGTAATATATAATGCATGGTTACCAAATTCAAATGACAATGAAAAAAATATGTAATTACATGACATGACATAGCAAAGAGCATGTAAAAATACGTGACGTACTTTCGAACTTTTATATAAAAATATACTACTGTCATTTTTTATTTAACTTAACAGTAGCCGGTTTTGCAGATTAAAGAACATTTTTGGTCGGTGTATATTCAAAACAATTACAAGTTTGATTGAATTTGAGAGACAGTACGGCAAATATTGTTTCATTACTTAGCTCTGATCTGAATTATGTATAAATATTCTTCACTATAGAAAAATCCCTCCCACAGTCGTAATTTTGGAAGAACTATAATAGCTTGTGCAAGGATGTCAAAATGTTTTTGTCATTGAAAATATCTCTGTCTGCCATTGCTCCCTAGAATATTGCTATGCCTTTGTCAAATTCTAGAAGCTCATCTTGTGCTGATAACTGATAATATGAAAACTGCTTTATCTCTGTCAAATTTCCCTCTCCAATTGCATATAGGAACCTCTTGGCTTCGTTAGAAATTGAAAAGAAAAAAAGAGAAAAATTAAATACCATATGAAAAAAATGGTTGAATCTTGTTTAGGCTGATGGAGGATGGGGGAAAACAATGTTTTTGTTTGATTAATTTCGCCAATGAACATTTTTTATTTGTTGTGATTTTGTATCATGTGCATTTTTCCATATTTTACGAAAGGATATGGAGTAAATGAACATGAGACCATAACACATATGTTTACTCCAGCTGCAAAAATTATAATGAGCTGTATGGCCATTTCGGAAATTTATTCCTCATCAGCACCACTAGAACCCGAACAAAGGAAATCCATAATTTCAAAAAAATGTTAAAATGCTGATCCCAAACGAAATCCGAATAATCAGTTATATTAAATATAGCTAAGGACAAAACTACGATGGTGGGAGTTAATCCTTCGGTTATAGAATTTACATAAATTTAGATAATAGTAATTGAACAAAGTGTACACATGAGATATTATCTTAGTAGTTGATAGACAAAAAAATCTGTGGTTTTTCAAAAAACACATTTTTGAAAACCGTAGATTTTTTTCCCATATTAACTACTACTGGTGTATATCCAAAAAAAATCTGCGGTTTACGATTTTTTCTACAACGCTTGTAACTCTGATTAAACAATCTAGAAGTAAAAAGTAGGTTTTACATTTTTTTTTTCTACGTCGTTTTCGGTTTAAACATCTCATAAGTAAAACAAAAAACTTATAAGTTTTACTCATTCTCAAACGTTCAAGACTCTGCTTTAAGTTGTTTAAGACACCACTTGTAAACTCTATCATTTTTATATAAGAAAGAAAAATAATAATCTAGTAATAAAAAATGTTTAGAGGAACGCAGTTTTGCGATAGTTATGAGTATTGCAACTTTTTACTAGACACTCCCATAAGAACTCCACAAAATGGGCAAGCACAAGTTAAAACGGACTACAAATTTAGTATAAACGATAGGGCTTCGTTTTATGACTGGTACAATGGGTATTTTTTTTATCAAGTTCAAAGTAGATAAACTAGTTGACGGGACAGCACCAGATAATGACACAGTATCTGTTATTTCAGATGTAACCAATTTTCTCAGTCAAATGACAGTCAGACAAAATGGAAAAATAGTGTACGACTGCAACAACCTATCACTTGCAAATCACGTCAAATCACTACTCACACTTTCAGACGGATATGTGAGTAGTCTAGGCAAAAACAGCTTTATTTACCCGGATAATGTTGCAACTACTGATGACAATTCAGGGTTTAAGGCGAGAACCGCGCTCACAAATGCACTTGCAGAAGTAACAGCAGAAATACCACTGAACAGATTTTTCATTCTTCCAATCACTAGAACAAAATCTTTTACCCCCAGCACAGATGGGAATAACCGTAGAAATAAACAACGACAATTATTTGCTGTTCAAGGCCGCTGGTGCTGATGACGGTAGAGTTGTAATTACACACTTTGAACTTTGGATCCCCAGACTAAAACTAAACTCTGTTGGTGTAACAAATGTACTTCAGAATTACATGAAACCG
Organism: Modiolus philippinarum; assembly: GCA_002080025.1. NCBI lineage: Eukaryota > Metazoa > Mollusca > Bivalvia > Mytilida > Modiolidae > Modiolus > Modiolus philippinarum. The sequence continues at coordinate 86,499 of MJUU01061193.1, forward strand.
AGGCGGTGGACATACCTAAGAGAATCCATTCACACTAGTAGCTCGAGTCAATCTGTTGAAGGGTCTTACCGCATTACAACAGGAATAAAACACCCGAAACACTTAATCATATTTTTTTTACAAAGGAGTGACAAACATAATGATCAACTCCAAAATCCTCTGTTACTCGACACTTTCAAAGTAAATGCAGCAAACACAAATTGTACCCTCCTGACAGCAAGATTAGAAGTTGGTTCTGGTATCTTTTACCCGGAAACGGGATATAGCTCGACTCAAATCAGCAGAATCTTCAGAGATGCCTGTAATTTTAAGCCCAATGCAAGCAACGACTATGACACCGGGAACATGCTTACCCTTAGCAACTTTGGTTCTCTACACGGATTAATCTATTTTGATTTAACTTACGCAGACGAATCGGTGAGTATGGAGAACACATCCCTGACTCTGCATTACAGATTGGACATTCCCCAGCCGCTGCCTACCGAATCTTTGCCCTTGTACTGAACGAAGAAGATATAATTTTTGACACAATTGAAAATGATATAGTAATTATCTAAGGTATTAAAAAATGAGTAAATACGTTAACTATAGTCTTGGTTTATCCGAAGGTCAGAGAAAGAATCTAACACAAAACACAAATAAATAAAATACAGAAAGCAAAGGCCTCTGGTACTGGGGTTCACATAAGAATTTCAAAGACACAAATGACAAATCAATGACAAAACGGAGGTTTTCTTGGAGCATTTGCTAAACTTGCACTTCCGGTCATAAAGACAGTGGCATCCAAACTATTACCTGCCCTTGGTATCAGAGCGGCCTCCACTCTAGCTGAAACCGGGGTGTAAAAGGTGTTTGGTAGCGGTTTAACAGCAGACGTACCACACAACAAAATCACCACCCTCTCACAAAAACCTTACGTTGACCATCTAACAAAAACACAGAAAGAACAATTACAGACAGCACGCAAACAGAAATAAGGAACTGGTCTTAGAATCACAAAAAGACAACAAACCGGTGGATTTCTTGGTATGTTAGCCAGTTTGGCAGTGCCATTGCTGGCCGGCCTAATGGGGAAAGGACTACAAGTTGAACACCCGGGCAAAGGACTTCAAGTAGACAGCGTACGCAGACCCTACGTCATGCAAAAAAAAGTGCCTATGGCAGACGCTTGAACCGCTAACTAACTTTGATATTTTATACTTGGCGTCTACCTCAGTCTTAGTATAAACAGGGTCTAGCTTGGCGTCTACCTTAGTCTTAGTATAAACAGTACTTATTTTTTTCTCAAGTTGTGATAGGTGAATTGGTCTTAGAAACTGTCTGTGCAAGTCTTTTCTTAGTTCTCGTTCACTTGCAGCAACAAAAGCCTTACTAGCAAACTCCGCTGTAAAGTTCCGTTTTTGTGTGTCTATTTTTTGTTGCAGCGATTTCTTGTTTACCGCACAGGTTGGGTCATCTAAGTCGGTCTCGAGTCCCCTAATATACTTCTTATTCATGTCCAGGTCTTTATGCGCTACCGCAGGAAAGAAAGTATCGCTTATTTACGTGGTCGTTGCCGGAACCGGGTGAAAGACCTGTGATTTTATATCCACCTATATCTAAGTCTTGTCCTTTACGGAAACAATCTTTACTCACTCTATCTAACTGAGCCTTGCTCGCATACTTACTTAACACTACATCAAAATTAGTCTCCGTTGAACCTACCGGACCTCCTGACACCGTCTGAGATATTTCATTAAATATACCCATTTTTATTACTTATCTTTTATAAAAGGAAGAAAAAAAATGTTGGAAGAACTAAAGGATCTAGCTCAAAAGAAGTCAAAAGCAGAGAAAGCGGTACAGAATTACATCAAGAAGAAGGAAGAAGAAAGAATAAGAAAAAGTGTTCAGTCGGATAAACTCGAGGAATTCTTTGAACCAGTAACGAAAGCAATAGAAACAGCACCGCCTGTAATACAGGCACCTACGGCATTCGGTAAACTAATTCCTGTAACTAATATTATGGATCAGCCTGTTCCCGCGGTTCCCGTTCCTAATATTATGGATACTCCGGTACCGGAGGAAGTACAATGCAAGGACTGGAGGAACCACCTGCAATGCAAGGACCATCAGTAGTACCCAAACAAGATGGGCAGTTAACTTAAGGGGGTAGACCTGGGGAAGCCTAAAATTTTCCACTCGTTTAATTTTCTTTATATTTTCAGTATCAAAATTACACATGTTCATGAAGACTTTAAGCAATTTTCAACAATTTTTACCGTCCCGTTTTCTGTCTAGAGGTCATCAAAGATACCCCGTTTCTTCATATTATTTGGTCCGTTTGGGACTTGTTTGTGGTGTATAAAATTGGCTCTAATTAAATCTGTATTTGATTTAAAATTATTTCAAATGCAAAATTCTGTTGTTTAGACCCGCGAGAAATTAAGCATCAATAATGACAGTAAATTTAACTAGTTTGAACTGAAGTACATGGGTTCTCTGAACAGTATAGGCTGAAATTTTTACTCTGTTTTGATCACTATTAAACACTTCTTGTAAAAAAATATGTCGTTTAATTTTCACCAAAAACTGAGAATAGAAAGAATACTAGTAAATGTATGATATATTAAAATTTTAGAAAATTCTACCGTCCTATTTTTTCTTAATTTAGAATAAAGTGAGTAAAAATCAAGAAAATTGCTGAATATGTTCTATAAATTACCTCCCTTGGAAGAAATCCGACTTTACATATTTTCATTTTTGGGGGGGTTGGGGGGGGGGGACAGCATTGCAGAAAAGTAGGGTAAAATGCACTCATTATAAATAACTGGATGTTAGGTATTTGTTTTCATGACAAAGTAAATATTTATTTGCTGTGTGGAAAAAATTTTACAATTTAAAAATTTTGATCATACCTATTCCAATGATTCTATTTGTTCGTGTAAGTAATAAAAAAGTGAAAAATGGAGTTATCTCCTCCTACCCCAGGTCTACCCCCTTAAATAGAAAAAGGTGGTGTGAATATATATAATCAGTATGATGCTGTGCAAATAAATAACACTGACCTGAGTAATGAAGACAAGATTAAGAAGGCAAAGGGTATGAACATAACACTGGGAAAAATGGAAGTCGGAGCGGAATTTCCACAAGAAGTAAAAGAACACATGGACAAAAATAAAAAGTATTATCAGACATTGCAGGGGAAAACTGGTGAAGGATTTTCACCGGGGTCATATAAAATAGACACTAACGGCTCCTTTTCTGATTTACTGTTAGACTTAGAACAGCTTCTTGAATATAATAAGTTGTACGGACTAGACAAAAAAGGACAACGAGTAATTGATACATTAGTCGATGATGACTTCATTGACTTAGTGACAAAGAGATACAATCCTAAACAAAAGTATTCTAATTCTGCGAAGCGTACGTTTAGAAATCTTGTCACTCTTTCGTCTCATCCTCTAGTAAAGTCGAGTGGCAAATACAAGAATATTTTATGTAGATGTCGTGACCCTATAAGTCTAGTAGATCGGTTAGAGCTTTTATTGCTGGTATCGAGTCTGGTAATACCAGTGACGAACTAGTAAACGAAGGAATGACTATTCTAGACACTCTTCTGGAACACGGTGATATAACGGAAGAACAGCATGAAGGAATTTATAGAAAATATTTCGAGTAATGAAAAATGGAACAAAAGATAACACTTTCTAGTTATGCAGGTAAAGGAACCCCTTCTGATTTTGTGACCCAGTTCGAAGAACCCTTGGTACTAGATAAGAATAAGCAGTATGTTTTTGGTTTGTCCCAGATAAATAGTATGATTTACAGTTGGTATAATGTTTCTGAGTTCTATGGTAACAAGAAAATAAAGTATAGTCTTGATTCTGGGAGTACATTCAAGGAATTGACATTTGCTGATGGTAATTACAGCTACGGGGACATGTCCACTTATATAGCAAAGTTTCTTTCATTAAACGATAAAGTTGAAGACAGTCCAATAAAACTAGACTTTCATCTGACGAGCTTTAAGGTGTTAATCACACTACAGGAAAACACGCAACTAGACTTGAGAGACGGCAACTTTGCTGAGTTAATCGGGTTCGACAACAAAATAGTAAACCAAACGGAATACGGTAGTAAATTGCCTAACATCACTAACGGGATAGATAGTATTTATGTTCATTGCGATTTGATCACTAGTTCCGTTGTAGACGGTAAGTCGGGTGACGTAATCTACGTCTTTAGTACTGCAAATCTAACGCGTAGTTACCCGTTCGAGAGAACACCGTACCATATAGGATATTCGAGAGTAAAAAAAACAAGGATTGACCCGATTCGTGTTTGGGTGACCGACGCAGACGGTAGAAATATAGACCTGAATGGTGTTGACACCAGTTTTACTTTTATTCTTAGAGAAATATAAACGGTAAAGAAAAAATGAGAAAAGTATATAGTAAGAGTTAGGAATATATGTTTTTGTTGACCCGGTAACGAGAGAACAACAAGGTGGTGGATTATTCGACAGTATATTCAGACCTGCTGCAAAGCAACTGCCAAAAGAGACAATAAAGAAATCTGCCACCGCAGCATTAGACACTGGGAGTAAAAAACTTGGTGAAAAAGTGGGAGAGTATGTAGCAGATAAAATAGCACCAACCGCAAAACCAAGTGCCTACGGCAGTGAAGATGTGCCTTCGGCAGTAACACCGACCCCAGGAACAAAACAAAGTGCCTACGGCAGTGAATATGTGCCTTCGACAAAACCAGGTGCATTGATTAAAGAAATAAAAAAAATATTCCGACGAAAATGCCGCATCAAAAATTGGTCAACTGTTAGGTAAGGGTATAAAAGCAAGAATTAATCGCCTATTGTAGATAAAAATCATACTATAAAAATGGGAAGAAGAAAACTATATGAGACAGATGCTGAAAAAAAAACAAGCCCACAATGAACATCAAAAAAATATTACGCTTCCCACAAATTTTATTGTGAGGTGTGTAATAAACTTCTTTGTATTTCTGCCAAAAAATATCATATTAACTCTGCGGCTCATCGTAAGAGAGTTGTAGAATAAAAAGTTACCTAATAAAAAATCATTTTATTTAAAGAATAAAAAATCATTTAAATGTGAATGATTTATAGAATAAAAAGTCATTCAAAATGAATTGCAACGAAAAAAACGGAATTAGAACGTATACTATTAGTCGTCCTCAAGAAGAATTAACCAGCGATGAGGTAGAGGTGATATCAGAGTTAATAAAAGAAAGACTGGATCACGCTGTTTTAGACGGGTTTACTGATAGCGCTGATGTACAAGTACGTTTTATCTATGCTGGTAAAACACCAAGTTACGAATACAATACAACTAAAGATATGAACTCGTTTCTTATAAGAGAGTTTACTGACTTTGTATCACTTTATCAACAATACATAGACCTTTCTTTACCTCCGAATGAGGATTATATATACGAAATCATAGGAATTAGAATAAAAGTGGTAAAACCACCCAGTGGTGGATGTTGGGACCATAATTATTCGGAAACAATAACAAATGGGGTTAAAAGGAAACGCCTATTATCAACTAATAATAACTGTTTCTTTCGATGTTTAAAACAACTCAAACCAGATTTTAATCCTACAATCACTGTCTGTGGTCAGATACGAAGAGTATATGGGTTGGCTCCTAAAACACCCGTGCCGGTGCCAGTAGCGTGGGATATAATAAAAAGGTATCAGTTACCTGTCGGTTTATTCTGTGAAGAAACAAAAGAGCATTACGGTAAAGAGTATCTCACTACTATAGAACTAGCTAAGGGACATTACAGTCTTATTATCGAACAAGAAAAGAAGAAGTGTTCGTCTTGTTGTTCTATTTATTTCGGCAAAAAGCATACTTGCTCGGTTGTTTGTTCTCGTTGTGGTAAGCGATATAAGAGAAAACACTAGTGTAACAATAACACGGCTGGATATTATCAAGCAGTAATCAAGAAAAAGGGTAGGTGTTTGATCCAAAGAACAACAAAGAGCAAAGAGTTAAACCCCAACATAATTCACTATGATATAGAATCTTACACAAAAATTGTCGACGGACACAAGGTTCGTACCCCTTATATCCTAGGATTTGTGGAAAAGGATGGAGATTTTTGTTACTACGCTGGTGATGATTGCGTCGACAATTTTGTACGATATTTGTTGAGCAATACTGTCGTAGGCACTGGCAAAGCCACTGATGATTTTATTGTTAACGCTTATAACGGGAGTAACTTTGATCACTACTTCTTGGTTAAGAGTATGAATAAACTGGGATTAGCTCCGGAAAAATTTATCATGAATAACGGAAGAATAATCGGGTTACAAAAAGATAGAATACGATGTTTCGATCTGATGAAACACATAGGTAGTTCTTTGAGTCAAGCATTGTCTGATTTTGGTTGCAAAGTACAAAAAGGAGAATTTGATCACAGTCAATCGAAACGCTGGGAAGATATGTCTGATAGTATGAGAAATGAGTGCCTTGTTTATCTACAGTCGATGAACTTGGTCTACGAGAGTTATTTAATAAATTAAACAACCAGTGTTACAAAGATTTTGGTAGAGACATCACTAACTTAATCTCGACTAGTTCTCTAGGATTCGACATCTGGAAAGATTATATACCTGAAGGAGTTGTGGTTGACATATCTGATTCAACAGAGATGGAGAAAAATATCAGAGAGAGTATTTATGGTGGACGGTGTTATAAGAGCAAGACTGAGTTTGTATCTGATCAGTATGAGGAAGTACTAAAAGAAAAAATAAACTATGATGATGTAACTGATTTCTTGTTAAATGTGGACGTCGTGTCCCTTTATCCAACCAGTATGTTACACGAATATCCGGTGGGACAAAGAAAATACACTGCCGTAGGCAGTAAGGGTAAAATGGGGATATATAAAGTCAAGTATGTTACAAACAAGAAACTGCTTCATCCAGTGGTAGCAAGAAATGACGAAAAAGGAGCAACTAAATGGGACTTAGAAGACTCGGAGGGTTGGTATACTTCAGTTGATATAGAACAAATGATTAAATATGGTTATGATGTTAATATTATCGAGGGATATTACTGGGAAGAAACTAGTAAGGTGTTTTATGATTATATACAAAAATTATTTCAGCTCAAGAAAACTAGTCAAAAAGGAAGTGTTCAGTATACATTAGCAAAACTATTGATGAATGGTCTCTATGGTAAAATGATCCAAAGACCAATATTTAACCACACCCAAACAATAAAAGACAACAATGAATACTGGAAGTTTCATCATAAGTATGTGGTTACGGGCCTGGAACTAATCGAAAATACTTGGTATGTATCAGGTTACTTAAGATCCGAGATTGACTCGGTTGATAAGATCAGTAAACCATCACATTTTGGTGCTTTTGTTCTGGCTTATAGCCACAAGATCATGTACGAGGTTAAATCCAGAGAACAAAATAAAGTTAGACTTCTACTATACTGACACTGATAGTCTTTACGTGCCCGGTGAACAAGCAAAACTAATACCTAATTATAATGGTAATAATTTAGGTGATTTAGCTAATGACTATAAGAAAAACGCCAAGATAATTAAGGCGGTTTATATTACACCTTAGTTATATATGACTATAACAATTGACACAGATAATGTAATTAGTGTTAAGACAAAGGGTAAAGGGTAAATAAAACCAAGTTAACGCAAGAAGACTTTCAGAAAATGTTGGAGGGTGAAGAAGTAAAAAATACAAGAGAGTTTTCCATGAAGAAGGTACATATAAAGAGGACTTCTAAAGAACAGGGTATTGATCATTTTAGTATTATTCACCTCATAAACTTTGAGAGACGTGCAAATAAAAACGAATGCAAGGGAAGAATTTTCTTGGATAAGAATAAATCTGTTCCTATAGGAAGCTGTCGATTACCACAGTCCACATAAATCCATGACGTTAGAGGTTTATGTGCTATGTCTATCATATGGTAGACAGTCCACATAAATCCATGACGTATATACAATGTGTATACGTTAGAGGTTTATGTGCTTTGTCTATCATATGGTAAACAGTCCACATAAATCCATGACGTATGAGGTTTATATGCTATGTCTATCATATGGTAGACAGTCCACATAAATCCATGACGTATATACAATGTCTAATAAATCCATAACTTATACGGTAAATTTGTCATACAACAATTGACAAAGCAGAAAAATAATAAATCTTTATTATATCCCTGAAAGAACACACACAAATTCCTCCACAAGTTAACTCCGAGAAAAGTTTAGTCCAGCATGGTCTGAATAACCTGCGCATTAGTCTAGAATATTCTTCCCGGTTGCTGTTTTTTATATCCTGATTTATAATATCACTATTCGTATTGTAACTATCCATTATTATTATTTTTTCCTCTGGTACTTTCGGCTTGTTTACCAAGTGCTGTTCATCGTGACAAACCTAAAATAACATACCGAATGGAAATTTACTTGATAACTTGGCAACAGGTTGACATCGTATTGATTTTGTTGCATTGCGAAATTTCACTGCGGCGTATCGATTACCTATTAGGGGTACAAAAAGGAGATTAAATAGATTTTAACAAGTTAAGAAAACGTAATTTTGTATATGAAATATTTTTTTTTAACATTAAAAGTAATTTGTAAAATAGATTAAAGTAAGTCTGCCAGTTCTGCATCAGCCTGAAATAAACACAGATACGATAACAATTTATCACAGAACTTTTGCGTATAATTGGTATAATCATAATAATGGAAACTATAGATTTTTGAATTTGCAAACTGTTCTATACTATTTACTGTAAATTAATATGTTCAATTTTCGATCTTAATGGTTCATATGTGACATAATTTGCCGAAATAGTCATCAATCTATTTTAAAATAATTCAGTTTTTTACATATTTGTTGTGATCTCATGTGCATTCATCCATTTCCTGTCGAGTTTAATTTTACAACGTGCTAAATATGCTGTATTGAAGTCAATCATTGGTTTAAGTACATCATTGAGAAAAAAGAAAATACATTTTCATCTCTGCAGTGTCCAACAGATTAATGATTCTCTTGACTCGACCTTCGTTATGAACGTCCTTGCAACTCTGGAAGTATGTAAAAGTGCTGACCAATGATGCAGAGTACGATCTACATATTGTTTGAGAGAAAGCGTACGAATGCTAACATGATTTAATATATTTAATGTGGCAATGTCCTGAAATTCTAAGTCCTTATATTCCTCTTTTTTTGAATTTTGATTGAAGTAACAATATCAACGATTAAGTCTTCAGCAAGGTGTAGGTTCAGCTTCTTTGCTGCCCCTCCATATAATTTGCAAGGTGACCAATTCAACCCATGTTCGTTACTAAAGGCTGTATTTCTTTAAAACGATATAAAACAGAATTTTGTTTGCCTTTCATGACACCACAATTGTCTGACTTAACGCCATATACATATGACCATAGAATTCCAAGCTTCTAAAGTTTCGGTCTAGGGCATTGAATAAGTTCACTGCTACCCAATGTTCACTCTGACCATGCCCAAATATCTAGTGATCGGGGTTTGCAGTTCAGCATCAAATAATCTAACTAATAAAATCAAGACTTATCATGTCCATGACCAGTACTCTCATCACACATAATTGTGAAAGGTTGCGACCCACATTTTTGTCAAGTACATCGACAAATACAAAAGACTTGGGATAACTGCCCTCTTTACAATCCGTGTAACTCACACTGTAACATTATAATTTTTTAATTCTCCACACTTTATACTACCATTTCGCATGAACATTTTAAATGTCGACTGAAGATTTATTTCATAGATGTTTCCTTTTCGTAAGTACGGCAACGAAGATATGAGTATATTGTTATAAGCAGAGACATACTTATATTGTTATAAGCAGAGATATACTTTGTGAAATACGACTCAGAATCAAAGAAAAAAATTACAGAGGAAGAAGTGATTAAAATGTTTGTGTCTCTGATCGACAATAGACTTGTCCGGTTTGAAGGATTCGTTTTTCAACAGACTATTGGCATTCCAATGGACACAAACTGTGCACCCCTTTTAGCTAATCTGTTCCTCCACTAATATGAGGCTGCATTTATCGAAGGGCTTCTTCAAAATAAAGATAAAAACTTGCTCAGTCCTTTAATTCAGCTTCCATCATATAGATGATATTTTATCACTTAACAACTTTTTACTGATTTTGTTCATCTTATCTATATAAAAGAGCTCGAAATTAAGGACACTTAAGATACTTTCACATTGGTCTCGTTCCTTGACCTTCATCTTGAAATTGACAACAGAGGTACACTACACACTCGACTGTATGGTAAACACAATGGCTTCACTTTTTCAATAGTGAAGTAAACTTCCCTTTTTGCAGCAACATTCTTAAAGCGTCAGCATAGGCAGTTGATATCCCCGAACTCATTTGCTACGCAAGGGCCTGTGGTCGATACAGTGACTACTTTGACAAAATTTCTGTTGCTCACAAATTAAGCAAGGGTAGGTTACCCATAACTTGAAGTTATCACAACAAAAGATTTACGGTCGACATCATGATCTTGTGGTCCGCTATGGGATATCTATTTCAAAGATGACAACAGATCTTTCCCTTTACAGCTAAATTAATATAGAAAAGATAACAGGAAACACTAACAATGGCAAAAAATTACAATCACATGCCAATATTCACTAGGGAACTGCACAAGAGAAACAATAAAAGGACGAATGACAAACGCAGACAACGATAGGAACTCGGGATAGCCGGATTTGGTACCGGAACTAGCAAGAACTAGCGGTAGTTTGTTTTTTCTCGACGAGTGGATTTGACTTTACTACCAGAGTTGACAGGTTCAACACGACGGGTGTCTTATATGAGAAGCATTAGATGCTTACGTTACCGTTGCACGAGTTTTCATCATTGNAAAAAAAAAAAAAAAAAAAAAAAAAAAAAAACTTTTATATTTTTACATTTTACGTGAAATGTACTACAAATTTAGTGTGGCAGAGTTGAATGGATATTTTATTCATTTCAGTGGTTGCTTTGCAAAACATTTAGATATACTCCCTGTCAGCGTTTTCGCAAATTTTAAAAAATATTTATACATATGTAATTTCTTGGTGAAAAAGATATAGTTGAAGTCCTACCAGTATTTTTTAAGTGAATCAACGACAGAATGGAATAAAGGATGGGTTAATTACAAACTTTTGACTGTTTTCAATTAATGTGTGGCAGAGTAGTATAAAGAGTAGAAAAATCAAAAGTTTTGCATACTATGGAATGGGTGAGGCTCGTGTAGGTAATTAAATGTTGTAGATATTCTATAATGCATTTTATTCCTTGTTTTTATTTTGTACGGCCTTATTATTATGTAATTTGTTTGGCCTAGTTATGTAACTTGTTTACAATAAACAATGGTCAAGGTTATTACACCTTAGAACATGTGGAATATTCTAGAAATTTTTTTAAAGATTTTTGAACCATTTATTAGTGATGGTTTTGTGTCGCTTTCGATTAATTTTTGTACCCCTATTCGAATTTTGAGAGACACTGGAGCTTCACAGTCTCTTTTGTTGGCGAAAACCCTGCCGTTTGATGATATTTCTAGTCCAATTGTATGAAAAGATTTTGGAACTTCATTAAACACCGAAAATCATATGGAAATAGCATACCACCTCTCAAGGCCGATGGACTCCTGCATGCTGACTCCAGAGACAAAGCGAACATATTCAACGCCCAGTTTCAGCAAGCTTTCTCACAAAAATCAGATATCAGTAGAGATAAATTCAAAAATCAGTGCAAAATGCAGGGACAATACAAGGACATTAACAATATCAACATCACTGAAAATGGTATTCTAAAGCTTCTACAAAGTCTCAACCCAAACAAGGCTGCAGGACCAGATGACATCTCGCCTCGACTGCTTACACATCTTGCACATGACATATCACCAATACTTACTATCATATTTAGAAGATCATATGCAACAGGCGAAGTTCCAGACATATGGAAAACAGCAAACGTATGCCCGGTCTACAAAAAGGGAAAGAAGTTTGACCCTATTAACTATAGACCAATCTCTCTAACATGCATATCCTGCAAGCTCCTGGAACACATTGTCACCAGCCACATCATGAAGCACGCTTGCGGACAGAACATCATATACCCGCTCCAGCATGGTTTCCGAAAAGGCCTTTCTTGTGAAACACAACTTATAGAATTTGTTGATGATATAACAAAGAACCTAGATGAAGGAAAACAAACTGACCGTCTCATAATGGATTTTTCCAAAGCACTCGACAAAGTCAGCGACAGCCTTCTCCTCCACAAACTCAACCACTACGGGATCACTGGCAAAACAAATGCATGGATTAGAAGCTTTCTCACGAACAGAAGCCAGTCAGTAGTTGTGGAAGGAGAAATCTCATCAGACATCCCAGTAGAGTCCGGAGTTCCCCAAGGATCAGTACTCGGGCCGAGTCTTTTCTTATTTTACATCAACGACATGCCTACTGGAATTAAAGGAACAGTACGTCTATTTGCCGACGATACCATCGTTTACCTCACTGTAGCCAATAATGCAGACGCTGCAAACCTCCAACAAGATCTGGACAACCTTGCTGAATGGACAACAAAGTGGCTGTTGAAATTCCATCCGGAGAAATGCAACATTTTAACTATATCAAAGAAAAGAAGAAGCATCCAACGTTACTACACACTTCACGGACATATCCTGGAACGAGTCTCATCGGCGAAGTACCTTGGCGTGACAATTACTTCAAATCTAAAGTAGGGTGAACATATCGGCAATATATGTAAAAAGGCCAACAGAACCATCGGATTCCTGAAGAGAAACATCAACATCGGAAATAAGAGCATCAAGGAAAAGGCATATATGTCACTTGTCAGACCGACACTCGAGTATGCCTCTACTGTCTGGGATCCCTACCAACAAAACGATATCCACAGACTAGAGATGGTTCAAAGAAGAGCGGCAAGATATGTGACAAACAGATATCACAACACATCATCCGTCAGTGATATGTTAAATGATTTAGAATGGCCAACATTGGAAGATCGTAGGAAAACAAGCAGACTGGCAATGCTGTACAAAATCAATAACAGCAAAGTTGATATTGATGCAGCTGATAAACTATTACCAATGTTAAGACCATCACGAACCAACAACCAGATGGCAATGCAAATACCATCATGCAGAACAGTTGCCAGGAAGGAGTCATTCTACCCAAGGACGATCAGAGAGTAGAACATCTTGCCAGATTGTGCTGTGTCTGCCGAGAGCCTTGAATCTTTCAAGACTCTCCTCAGACACAGTGTGTAGATAATAAATCAGCCACGGAACCGGGGCTCTGTATGGATCTTGTTTTGACTGGGTTGTGAACTAAATTGTGGGGGGTAGGAACCAGAAGGAGCCGCGTTCCCGTTGCTGATGTGTCTTTTTATCCGCGCACTTGTAAATAATTTGCACCTATCGGTCTCGCGGCGGCGCAATCAACTATTGTGATAGAATAGTCAATCTGATGACTGTGATCACGAGTCGGTAGAAGTAGAAGTACTGGTAGATATGTTTTTATTAAAGGGGTAGACTCTAGTGGTTATACTGCTATTCCTCTCCATAATGTTTATTTGTCTTCGGATATTGTTTCTGGACCTGTGACCTTAGGTATCAAGTCATCATTGCCCTTTGAAGGTGTTCAACTTCTTCTTGGTAATGATTTAGCTGGGGATAAAGTTCAAAGAAATCCTATTGTGACAGACAAACCTTCTTTTGATCAAGTTCTTGATTCTGCTGATCAGGAGTTTTCTGAGTTGTATCCTGCCTGTGCAGTTACTCGTGCTATGAAAAAGAAATGTGTTGAAGTTCAGAAAGTTGATGAAAATAGCACCGATGGTTTTGATTTGTCGGATACATTTATGAGTCAGGTTAGTGATGTTAGTGTTGAAACAAGCAAGCCTTTGGAGTTTTCTGATAGTTCATTGGTTCAAGGTGATGTTTTTTCTATGTCTACATTTAGCAATGAGCAACATAAGGACCCTGAAATTTCATGTCTTTTTTATAGGGCTGTTGATGAAAGTGAGTGTTTGCAAGAACCTGTTACTTATTTCACCAAAACTGGTATTCTTATGCGTTAATGGAGACCTTCTGAAGTATCTGCTGATGCAGAATGGGCAATTAAGTATCAAATTGTAGTACCAAAGGTGTATAGAGCTGAGATATTAAGCATGGCCCATGATACTCCCTTGTCAGGACACTTAGGTATTAATAAGACTTACAACAAAATTTTTAATTATTTTTATTGGCCTAATCTTAGAAAAGATGTCTCTAATTACTGCAAGTCTTGTCATACATGTCAGTTAGTAGGGAAACCAAACCAAGTTATTCCAAAAGCACCTCCCCAGCCAATACCTGCCTTTGAGGAGCCTTTTAGTAGAATATTAATAGATTGCGTAGGTCCTTTACCAAAGACAAAATCTGGTAATCAGTACATGTTAACTATTATGTGTGCATCTACAAGGTTCCCTGAAGCTATTCCTTTAAGAAATATAAAGACTAAAACTATAGTTAGGGCTTTGACTAAATTGTTCACTTTGTTTGGCCTACCTAAATCAATTCATCCAGATCAAGGTTCAAACTTTATGTCAGGCATGTTCGAACAAGTAATGTATGAATTAGGCATTAAACAGTACAGATCATCTGCATATCACCCTGAAAGTCAATGCGCCTTAGAGCGATTTCATCAAACCTTAAGAAATATGATGCGGACCTACTGTTTTGACACAGATAAGGATTGGGATGAAGGAATTTCTTTTCTTTTATTTCCTGTAAGAGAAGCAGTCCAGGAATCATTAGGTTTTAGTCTCTTTGATGTGTTTTTTTGGACATACAGTTAGGGGACAACTCAGACTTTTAAATGAGAAAAAAAAAGCCAATTAAATCTCCTTGATTATGTTTTAGACTTTCGCACTAAACTTGTAAAAGCTTGTGATCTAGCCAATAAAAATCTTAAATCTAGTCAAGAATCTATGAAAGCCAAGTATGACCTAAATTCTGTAAAACGTAATTTTGACCCTGGTGATAAAGTACTTGTTGCACTTCCTGTTCCTGGAAAGCCACTTGAAGCCAGATATTTTCGTCCATATATTGTTGAAAAGAAAATCAGTGTTTTAAATTACATTATCAAAACACCTGACAGACGTAGACAAAACAGGTTGTGTCATGTAAACATGATAAAACCTTATATAGATAGAAATAGCACAAATATTGTACGTTAGTGTTGACCCTGACAATGCTGAAAATGACTTTTGTGAATCTATTACACCGAAGCTGGAAAATTCACAGAGTCTACAAGATTTGGATTCGAAACTTCAACATTTACCAACGATTCAAAAGGAACAGTTAAAACAGTTACTCCGTGATTTTGAACATTTGTTTCCGGACATTCCGACACAAACTGATAAAATATTTCATGAAGTTGATGTTGGTGATTCATTACCGATAAAACAGCATCCATATCGAATGAATCCCATCAAACAAAAGTACCTGCATGATGAAATTCAGTATTTGATAAAAAATGACTTTATTGAACCTAGAAAAAGTAATTTGAGCTCGCCTTGTATATTAGTGCAAAAACCTGATGGAATTTATCGTATGTGTACGGACTATAGAAAATTAAACAGTGTTACAAAAACTGACTTATTTCTAATTCCACGCATTGATGACTGTATAGATAAAATTGGAAATGCTAAATACATAACAAAAATTGACTTATTGAAAGGATTTTATCAAGTTCCTCTTACAGAGCGTGCAAAAGAACTTTCCGCTTTTGTTACACCAGATAGACTATTCCAATACAAAGTGATAGCTTTTGGCATGAAAAATTCGCCGGCAACTTTTCAGCGTCTCATCAACAGTGTTATTTCTGGAATTGACGGTTGTGAAGATTACACTGATGACATTCTTATATATAGTGACACTTGGGAAGAACATCTTCAGATACTTCGAATTTTTTTCGAACGTTTAAGCAGTGCTATGCTAACAGTCAACCTCTCCAAGAGTGAATTTGGATGTGCTTATGTAAACTATTTGGGACATGTTGTAGGTCAGGGTCAGGTAAATCTATTGATGCTAAAATTAGTCTTATTTCTAGATTTCCTAAACATGAGAATAAGAAACAATTGATGCGTTTTCTGGGAATGGCTGGATATTATAGAATATTTGTCAAATATTCTCTTCAATTAGTGAGCCTTTGACTGAACTATTGAGAAAAAATATAAAGTTTATTTGGTCTAAAAGTTGTGATTAGTCATTTGAAGAACAAAAAGCCATCCTAGAAAGTGCGCCAGTTTTAGCAACACCTAATTTTAATTGTCAATTTAAATTAGCAGTAGATGCTAGTGATGTTGCTGCTGGCGGTGTTTTGTTACAAGAAGGTAAAGATGGTATAGACAATCCAATTTGATATTTTTCAAAAAAATTTAATAAACACCAGAGAAATTACTCCACAATTGTAAAAAAGAATGTTTGTCTCTGATTTTGGCTTTACATCATATTGAAATTTATGTTACAGCTTCAATACAGTCTATCATTGCATATACTGATCACAACCCTCTTAAATTTATTCATAAAATGAAAGATAAAAATCAAAGACTTTTGAGGTGGAGTTTGACTTTACAAGGTTTTAATCTAGACATAAGACACATTAAAGGAAAAGATAATGTCATTGCAGACGCATTGTCAAGAGTTTGATCAATTTCATAACACCTCATTGTTTATTAAATGTTTTTCATTGCATTCAAACATTTTCTTTTGGGGGAGGTGTTATAGGAAAATAAATACTGTAAATATTCTATAATATATTTTGTTCATTGTTTTTATTTTGTATGGCCTTAATGTTATGTAATTTGTTTGGCCTAGTTATGTAACTTGTTTACAATAAACAATGGTCAAGGTTATTACACCTTAGAACATATAGAAATTTCTAGAATTTAAATTTAGTATTTAACACATAGAATTTTCTAGAGGTTTTCCTTACATAATCATTATAGTCATGTGATTGTCAGTTGATTAGAATGTTCCAGTCGTATCTAGTGGATAGATTTTTCTAGAAATAATATATGTATTTATATAAGGTAGCAGAAAAGGGTTCATTCAGTCAGTTTAATAAGTTTATACAGGATTAATTAATTTATATAGGATTATCACGCACATCTGTTGTATTGGAAATCGACATCAATTATTGTGAATCTATTTTCAACTATTTAGTGAGGATTATAAAGATTATTCTATTGGACATTTATTGGTGGAATTAAGTGAACTATTCATTTGGATTATTACTTGGACTTCATTATTGTCAGATAATTATTGTATACTTAATTTGTAAAATCATCATTTTTGTCTTATTAAAAGTTTATTTTGAGCCAATTTTGTTTTATCTTTGCTGACTTCAATTTACAATTATTTATTGATCGTTTCTGCCGCATAACACTAATTGAAGATAGCTGTTCAAGGAGATTTTCAGAATTTTTTTTAGAATCCACATCTGATTGACGCATTAATTTTTCAGGCTATCTCTGAATGTGATCATTTAAGTAGTAAGGAGCTTAGAAAGAGGCTTGGTAGTACATCTGGAAAACCCCGCTATGAATCTCTGTATTAATGTATTTTTATGAAGTCTATTAGGGACCCAGTTGATGTAAGAGGGCTGATTGTTTTCATCATGCGTCCTGAATGTAACGTCAATATAACTTAAAATAGAAACAAATCTGAAAATGCAATGCAAATTCTTAAATCACTTGAAGTTTCACCGATGAAATTAATCGGAAACTCGATCATATGTATTTGTGTTCAAGTGAAAATACAGTTAAATTTGAGTTGTCTTTCTTCACATACATGTTTTGTTTTTCACCAATATGATCCAAAGGTTCTTTCTTCGGGATTTTTTTTAGTTTAGGAGATTAGATATTAAGTAATTATTGTGAAGGTAACTCTTGGTCCTGAAATTTCAGCAATTCAAGATCAGCAGTTGTTACCATTAAAATTGTTTTCACTTAAGTGCACAAAAATGGAAACATTTAATACAACAATAGCTATAGACATTTAGAAACTCGAATTCCAAGCGAATGCCAGCGAAAAAATTCCAGACTTTTACCCAGCTCTAGTATAGTGATTACTCTGGACAAGGACGTGTATCTCATTATAAGTCCTAGCTGCGGAACCGTAGCTCTTATGGTCCTTGTGCTTATTTTTTTTTTGATGGTTGCGGACCGCCAAATCAGAAAAATAAAAGAACCTTTAGCTATAGTTATAGGTTCCGCAGCTATATAAGCCCTTGCTCTGGACGTTTGACGACAAGCGTGATAATTTCAACTTTTCAATAGTGAACTTTCTGTTTCGAGCAGTAATTTCCAACATGTCCACGTCTTTAGCTTACATCACAAATCTTTCGCTCAAAATATGTTATGTTTAACAGAGACTTTTAATCACAACTAAATAATTTAATGTTACATGATAAGACAGATGACACCTGTGTAGGGTTTGATTGTGCTTTTAGTATGTGATGTTTTAATGTGCTTAGTAAGAGACTCTGTTTTAAGTGTATTTGTGTTTGATCCTCATTATATAACATTGCATGCATGTTTGTATGTTTAAATGTAATGATGTATTTGTTATATGTAAGTCGGTATAAAAGCTCCTTAGAGCTTATGTTATTTGTTATATGTATGTTACCCGACTATAAATATAAATTACTTTTACTTTTTACTTTTTAGGTTCCAGTCGATTGTTATGCAAGTTTTATCCATTTTTGCATAAATTCTGAATGAATTTTTTTTTCTCAGAAAAATGGGGATCCAACCCACGAAACCCCTTCTGGGTCCGCTAACAGACCATTACAGTAAGATCAAGTGTTTATTGAAGTACTGACAAACAAAGACTTTGACTATTTAGTACGGTGATAAGTTCCATAGATGAACATATAATTGGGTGTACTTTTGGAGAACCTACCTCCATTTTGGAGGGTTCACACTACTTTTGTGGGTTTTTTTTCTTTATTTGTGTTGTCTGTGTCATATTGTCTTCTGTTTCCTTGGACCAAGTGATATATTGGGTGAGTAAGCATTTACTTAAATAGGTTCCTGCAACCTAGGGATTTGATTGCATGTCCCTTAAACATATCTCCGGATCCCATCGTAAGGCATGTGATGCAGAATATAATAATAATTACATATAGATGCATGATTGGCCGGTTCTTTGAGAAATATTTTGTCAGCAATTGTTTTCCTATTGTCACCATTTTAGCGAGTGGCACAATTAAACATGTTCTCTGTAGATTATGGAGTAAAGAATATTCTATATTCTGACCATTTAACTTGAAAAGGGGGGTTATGGTTTTTTTCTGGACAGAATTTTAATTTGTATCAACAAAATATTTTTTCTTCAAAATAAGAATAATTTCAGGATATTTTTTCATCATTTTTGCAGCCAGAATATTTTTTCACATAAAATCAGCTTCAAAATATTGAGGGGGCCGATAGGTTTATTCATGATTCAAATCCCCAACAAATATATCATGCTTCACCAGAGCGCATTGCAATCTCAACTTTGATATACGTAGTTGGAGGTATTACATTTCCTGTGTAGCATGTAGCAGACGCCAAGTTGTCTTCATATTTGAGGATTGCAAATTTTCACAATAATTTGAGCATTATGTTATTTAAAAGCAAATGCCATTTCATTTTGAAAGTTTCTGTCAACAGCACCACAAAAGGCCGGTGTTTAAATAAAGGAAAGGGGATATTATTTCATTTTCAAGGTAAGACATTATCTCATTCGTAATTTCATTTTCAGTGAAGTTAATTGGAGTTATTGTATTTCACTGTGAGAGGCTTGGAACGTACACTGAAGCCTTGTTCGGAACGGCCGAAGACTGAGTCTGCAGTCTGTTACGGAGGATAAGTGCAAAAAAGGCCATTCTTTTCGTTGACTTTTAAAAAAATGCTAACCGTGAGTCAAAGAGGCATTTCTCATTACAACAAACGTAATTTCCCCGGGCTAATGAAGAAGCACTGAATATGACTGATTAGTCAGTTAATAAAAGCCTGTGAAACCCCATGTTCCAGGTTATTTTCAAACCATTTGAATGGAGGAAAGGACTTTAGAAGATTTTTTTAATTACTAGTAAATAACGTATTTCTTAACCACAACAACACTATGGAAAAAACTTCTAAACTGCTGAACGGCAATATCGCGGTTCATCGTCATGTCACCATGACAACACAGCTAGTTTACGCTTGAGCGGATTGCCGTTATTGTGACCTCGTAAAATGGAAAGGAGATCAGAAGGGAATTTTTTGGCGTTGATACTCGAGACATATGATTTAAATAATCGGCGAATTTTTTAGCAACATATTTCGGGTTGACTGGGTAATAAAAAGTAAAAATTTTGACAGTTTTTCAAAAAATGTATAAGCAAACTGACTCTCGTTATGCTGAGAAATAAAATTGGCCAATGAATGAAGTAGATTTTGTCATGTGATCGTTTGGTCGTTCAAAAAGGTCAGGTGACAGGCAGAAATAACTCAAAGGCACCAATATATATCTGATGACATTCTTACCACTAGTATTTTATTTTTAATTCCTAAGGGCGCCAATACGGAACCTTTTCCTATTCAAGATTGTGGTCATGGAGTTTGTATTCTACCTGCATTGGATTTTCTTCGATTGTTTATACTATACGGAAACGGGGAATAGAGAAAAGATAGTTTGGGTACCCATAAACCTGTTTAACCGTACCGCTGGCTTTTATTAGTGCCGATACGGAGTCCGGCTGTCGCGAGTTCCTATTGTTGATTAAGTTTGTCTTTTTTGTGTTTTTTTTCTTGTGCAGTTACTTGGTAAATTGTAGCATGTGACTATATTTCGATGTTTCCGGTTATTCTTTTTATTTATTTTAAGAATATCGCCACAGTATTCCTGTTAATTGTGTTGCATTGTGAGAAAAAATTCTTTCATTTAGCACATTATAAATACATTTTTTAAAGTGGATTGACTAATTCCAATTTTTTTCATGTAGAATTATTTTCAAAAAAGTTATGATGGGTCACATTTTGTGAGAAATGTAGTGTTGTAGACAATACATTTCACATATAATGCCTTAAAAAGTAGGAAATTTCAAAAAGAATTCCCATACTTCATTTTTTTTATTTTATTTTATTTTTATTTATTTTTTTTTTTTTTGAAATTGTAACTACATGTATATACTGCTGTTATTTTTATTTGTAAAATATATATTTATGTTTATGTGCAATGAAATGTGTTATTTGTGCGTAACATATTGTGCACCTTTTCAGTTCATTTGAACCAAAGGGTCAGTGTGAGCTATTGCCATAAATTGGCGTCCATCGTCCGTCCGTTAGCATGTCACATATTCATCTTCTCCTCTAATACCACCGAAGCAAATGTTACCAAACTTTGCAGGTATGATGTTTGGAAGGTTCTTCAAAAAGATTGCTCATTTTGTTCTGATCCGAAAAAAAAACATGACTGCCATTACGGAACTTAGGTTGAACATTGGACCCTTCGGAAAAAAATCCCACTTGCATATCCTGTTCGAAAACTGGTGAGGCAAATTTAACAAAATATTACAGGAACGATGTATTGAAGTTCTTGAACAAAGAGTGCCCATTTCATGCAGATTCGTCAAAAACATTGTGAAGCTAAGGTTAAACTTTAGACCCTATAGGAAAAATCATATTTTCATCTTCTCCTCTGGAACCGCTGTAGCAAATTCAACACAACTTAAGAGGCAGGATTTATGGAAGGACCTTTAAAAGGATTGTATTTCCAATTCGACAAAAAACATGGCCGGCTGCGCGGATCATAATTTAACATTACACTCTATGAGAAAATCACATTCTCATCTTCTCCTCTAAAAACCACAGCAGTATATTCAACCAAACTTTACAGGAATAATGTATGGAAGGTCCTTTACATAGTTTGCTCATTTTGATTGTATTCTGATTAAAAAAAACAAGGCTGCCAGCGCGTAACCTAGGCTTAACATTGAACCCTATGGAAAAAAATCTCATTTTCATCTTCTCTTCTGAAACATCTGAACCAAATTCAACTAAACTTTAAGGAATAATGCAAAAAGTGTCCATAACAAAGACTGCTCATTTATGGTCTTCCAAACGTTTAGATTTTATCTGCACTGAAGAGACATAAGTTGTCGAAATGCACATATGCAGAAATTAAATTCACGGTGACTTCGGTATTTAGTTATTTCATCCTCTCTGAAATCGATGAAGCAAATTCAACTAAACTGTACAGGAATGATGTATGGAAGACCCTATACAAACATTACTCGTTTCGATTGTATCTGAGAAAGGCATTGCCGCCAACGCGAAACGTAGGTTTAGGACTAGACTCTATGGTAAAAATCTTATTTTCATCTTCTCCTCTGAAATGTCTGAAGCAAATTCAACCAAAATTCACGGGAATGATGTATGGAAGGTCCTAAACAAAAATTTCGGATTCAACAAAACACGGCCGCACACGCGAAACTAATAAAGGTTCAAAATTGGACCTTGTTGGAAAATTACAATTTCATCCTTTTCTCTGGAACAGCTAAACCAAATTCAACCGAACTTTATGGAATGCTAGATCCTTAACAAAGATTGCTCATTTCTTTCCGATCCGACTATAAACATTGCCGCTTGCGCAGAACAAAGTTTAACATTAGACCCTACGGGAAAATCACATTTTTATCTTCTCATCTGAAACCAGAAGGATATTCAACCAAACTTTACAGGAAGATCCTTTAACAAAGACTGCTCATTTCGTTTGTGTTCTGACAAAATCATGGCTCCCAGCGCGGAACCTATGTTTAACATTTGACACTATGGGGAAAATCTTATTTTCATTTTCTCTGAAACTGCTGAAGCAAATTCAACAAAACTGTACAGATATGGAGTATGGAAAGTCATTAACAATTATTCCTCATATCTTTTATATCGGCAAAAAAACATGGCCACCAGCGCGGAAAAATTTTAACATCCACCAAACTTTACAGAAATGGTGTATGGAAGGTTCCTATTAAAGACTGCTCATTTTGTTTTGATTCAACAGAAAACATGACTGGCAGCCTGGAATATAATTACTGTGGAAGTACTTTTATTCGTGGACATCAATTTTCGTGGTTTTGATAAACATCACTCTTTCGTGGGTATACTAAAATTCGTGGTTTCAAATTCTTTGCATTAAAACTCTATGGAAAAAATGCATTTTGTTGGGAGTTTAATTTCGTGGTTTCAGCGAACCATGAAATCCACGAAAATTGGAACCCCACGAACAATAGTACTTTCACAGTATTTAACATTGAACCTTCCGGAAATGATCCTTTTCATCTGTCCTAAACCTATGGAAGCAAATACAACTAAACTATATTGCAATGATGTATGGGATGTCCTTTACAAAATTACTCGCTTCAATAGGTGCTGTTAAATAATTTGTTCGAGCATTTCTGAAAAAAGTGCAATCTGTACATTTGTAGGATTTTCCTTATATTTAATGAAAGCAGTCAAGAAATTTACATAAATATTTATAATATTTCTCCATTGACACGTAAAGTTCCTGGTAGATGTTTTTCCTAAAAGAAAAATAGACAAATATGAATCTCTTTGTATTTGTTCGATATTAGAAAAAATAAAAACAACCATGGTAAAGCAAATCTGTTTTCATTCATCTATGAAATCAAACTAAATAATTTGGAGGATGGTTTTACGCTTCAATTGAAGTTTTTTTTATATATTTTTCTTTATCACAATGTGTTTTTCTCTTATACTCTTTGTAATAAAGTAAGCATGTGTATGTGGAATGTTTTTACACTGATATTAAACATTTAAAACATAGTTTATGGCTGGCAGCAGGGAATATACAACAAGGGTATGTTACCCAAAACTTGAAGTCATCCCCCCAGAACTTTTACGGTCGACATCACCATCTGCTGGACCGCTATGGGATATCTGTTTCCCAGATGACAACAGATCTTTCCCTGTAAAGCTTAATTGTTGTTTTCTCTCACGGATTTGAGTTAACTACCGGATTTGACGTGTGTCCTGTCTCTAAAAATCCTATCTTTTCTCTGATGCGAAGAATCATATAAAAGGCATATTTGAAATATGACGTCATTTGGGATATCTACGTCATTTTTGACGTCATATGCTTTTGGCTTGGATTCTCGGGGGAAAAGCACAGTTTGAATGACTAAATATTAAGATATCAACCGACAATAAGAGCCAAAAGAATACCAGCCTTGTTGCAAGTTCCATTTCGGGAATGGATGACAGTGTTTGTACAAAAAATAACTGTAACCGGAGAGCATGAACCTCCATACATATCTCACACACAAACCCTGGTTAGGTCGTCCTAATCCCCATGGGTTTTTTTTTTAGCTGGGCGCCTAATGCAACCGGAGAGCATGAATCTCCATACAAAATTGTAAAGTATGTCCAACACCGGGAATCGAACCCGGGACCTTCAGCATCCCAGCCAGCCGCCTAACCGAAAAAGCAAAAGAAATATTCCGTTACGTCAGACGATTTTCACTGGGTATATACTACCTACTACAACGGAGGTAGGCTGTCCTGTCACAGTACATAGAACGCGAACAGCATTATATTCAAACAATTATACCATTTTTCAAATAACTGAAGCTATGTTAAGTAATTCCTTTATACCTACCGTTAATTCATTTAAACATATCTTCTATGTATAGATCAATTATGCCTATCTTTACATTAATTGAAGATGAGTTTAAACCTATCTTTAATTGAATTTAAGATATTTCTAATTAAATAAAAGATCTCATTGATCCAAATTTCGAATTTAGAAAAATAATGACAAAATTTAGAATTCATGACCATAACCGTCTTATTGAAATAGGCAGATACAAGAAAATACAAAGACAAAATAGATTGTGTCATATTGTGGAAATAAAATTGATAATGGATGTCATTTCTTTCTTTATTGTGCATTAAATGAAATAAAAGTCGAAGGATAAAATGTTGCGATTTCTTTATTATTGGAACACCTCTAAATTTCAATACTGAACGTACTTCGAAAAAACCTGGCAAAGGGTTAAAAATCAAGAAAGCATGTTATAAGACATAAACAATGAGCATTGGACATCTTCACATAAACTTTCTAAGGAGTGGGACCGGGTGCGTCAACAGGTCTAGCGTCTTGGTCTATACATGCATCATCCGCTATGTCAAAAATGTGTATCTGATCTCACCCATGGTTTTTATTTGGTCCGTGTTGTTCACCTTTGTGTGTGTGTGTGTGTCTTCATTATTCTTTTCTGTGCTGTACTCATGTTGTGTCTCTGTTCCCTGGTTGTTTTTGCAGCTAAAAGGGTCATTAAAAACAATAAACTAAATTGAAGCTTTTGTTCCCTTGCAAAATGTCCAAACAGTACATATATTGTTACTGTTCCTCAATATATATTAAATGTATATCCATTTTAAAATCTGTTTTCAATGAAACTACTCTGAATCTTAATGTGTAATACAGCAAATGTACTTTGATTATGTAAGGTATAATTATTGGTCTCTTTTGTTAAAGAGCTTTAACAAAAATATATATTCCGTTGCAATTTAACAGAAAAGCTTTGTTTAAAGAAATGTGTTGTCAAGTTTATCTTTTAAATGTTTTCAAAGAAATGCAAAAGTTTAATGTAAAAAACATACTTGAATATTGACAGGGAAAATATATACCTCAACCGTGCTCTTTATCAAGCAACAAATCAGTATTAAAAGATGCAAGGCCAAATTATTCTTTTCAAAATCATTATTTCAGACTGTAATTCCAGTCAAAAATATTGAAATAAAATATATCTCTGTTTTTTTTGTTTTTTTTTATCAATTTTGTAAGTTTTCTTGAAATCCTATAAATGACTTGTACACATCATCAGAAACTAGTACAGAACAAACAGTTTGATAAAAAAGAGATAGAAAGCTATAATATATAAATCAACATCAAAATATATTTTGCAGGAAAAGGAAAGAAGAAAGTTGAATTAAGATTTTATGAGACTAGATAATATTGAGTTAACTTTGAATCTTCCCCTTTAAAGCTTAATTGTTGATTCTTCTACCGGATTTGACTTCA
Organism: Modiolus philippinarum; assembly: GCA_002080025.1. Taxonomy (NCBI): domain Eukaryota; kingdom Metazoa; phylum Mollusca; class Bivalvia; order Mytilida; family Modiolidae; genus Modiolus; species Modiolus philippinarum. The sequence goes on from MJUU01061193.1 coordinate 112,698, forward strand.
CATGTTCAATACGACGGGTGTCTTATAGGAAGCAGGAGATGCTTACTCTAATGGTGCACCTGATCTCACCCAAGGTTTTTATTGGGTCTGTGTTGGTCATCTTTGTGTGTGTGTGTGTGTGGTCTTCATTTTTCTGTTCTGTGCCGTACTCATGTAGTGTCTCTGTTTCTTTGTTGTTTCCGATGTTGCCATTGGATTATTCGTTTTGGATTGACGGTACGGTTCTCTCTTACTTTTATAAAGTAATTCGAATAATAACAGATGAAAATTGCTTCAGTACTATTAGAGCTTAATCTTACTATTAAGCGAAATAAGCATTGGCTAAAATCAAATTATGAAGTCAAATAGTTTTGCCGTTTTCCGTTTTTACTTTTATCGACCCACCCAACGAAATTTTGGATATTTTGATGTTGATAAAAGTTTTTCTTTCAATTGCTTCAAATTGTTGATTGGTACCTCTCAGATATGAAAAAATGGTACAGAATGATGGTCTATGGTATAAGCCTTACAAATATTCCACATAAGTACCATTTCTATACCCAATACGTTATAAAAATTGAAAAACCTTACCCCTACCCCTTCGACATATTGACGTTAATTTTAAGATTTTTCTCGAAAATGTGTAAGTTCAATGGTCCTTAGAAACCAATATGTTTTTCATTTCACAATTCTTGGAATTGTTTTAGTCTTTTAACATCTTTTCTTTAAAATTAAGCATGTTAACATAATGTTCATATGTTTTGAATAACCAAACTATCACGTTTAGATAGACAAATAAAACACATTTTAAATATTTTCATTTTCGACACAGTTTTGTCCCATCATCTTATCTATGAGCGGTTCAAATTCATGGAAAGGTGGTATAAAATGGAAGTACATAATATCTTCCTTTCAACTGGTAAAAATTACGGCACTTTTGAAGTATTATAAACTTCCTACATCCATGAAAATTTACGCTTACCCGAACCAATTTACTCTGAAATTGTCAATTTTTTCTCTATATTCGCATAAAAATAATCAGAACACTTAAAATGTGTGTTGCTTTTGACAATGCTGCATGAATTATATTGTGATTTGGTATTTCAACAGCCATTTATCGACTTAAACTCAATATTTTGCCCAAATTGATGAAAAGGGGAATTTTCAGTATTTCAGTTTTGTCCAACGTTCATTGTTAAATCGTAATATATGTCAAATATGGAGGATATAACTGCAGATATGCCATTTTATTGTTCTGTGCGATATATCAGTTGTCTTAAAACATTGTTTAGAAAAACAAGGAGTATTGAATGTGACTCTACAAACCGAAATATTACCCCTGCCCCAACAAATTCACTCTAAAGTAGTCAATTTGTGTCTATATTCGCATAAAAGTAACTTAAACACTCATTGCATATATAAATAACAATATACCGATGTAACTGTTAATTTATTTTCTGCATATGAGCATTTCGACAAATTATGTCTCATCAGGACAGTTAAAACCAAATTTTGGAAGTCCAATTACAAAAACGTGTAAAGGCTGATAGAGAACAAATAACCAAAAGGATCTTAATAGAAAAGCCAAAGTTCAGCTAAGGACAGAACTATGCATAAGGGAGATACTCCTTAATTTTAAACAAAATTTTGTAAAATTTAGATATTGCATGGTTTAATTAAAAAAGAAATGTTGCATTAATTTTATCATGATTTGTCATTTAAAATCCCACTTGTCATATTTAACTCAATATTTTGTACAAAATTGATGACAAATGGGAATTTTCAGCTTTTCAGATTTGTCCAAAATTCACTCTTAAATAGTTATATGTGGCAAATCTGGAGGGTTTATCTGCAGGTATGCCAATTCATTGTTCTAACCAATATATAAGTTAACTTAATACAGTGCTTAGAAAAATCAGGAGTGTTCAATGTAACCCTAAATACCGAAAATCTTATCCCTACCCAAAGAAAATGATGCTTTAAAATCCCCAAAATATGCCTGTCTATAGATATATATGAACAAACCAAACATTCTAATATTTTTGCTTTCTTTTAAAAAAATGCATTTTATATATCGCAATATCCAATTTTAACACAAAAATACGGATAAAATTGAATACTTTGGGCGATTTTCGTGAAAAAATGGGAACTTTCAGCATCTCAGAAATTTACAAAATTCAAAGTTGAATTGTTGTATAACTGCCCATAAACCACGCGCATGATCTTATTTGTTATATATGTGAGTCTCTGTGTATTTTTGTGTTTGAAATGTTATGTTATTGGACCTTTATACTATACAATGTTGAATAAATAAAATGAAATAAGTTGTGTTGAACAAAAATGTTAGGGGAGCGGGAGAGGGGTAATATGTTTGCAATGTATGACAGTTTATTTAGTCTAAAATGTTCAAAATAATACTTTCTAATAGCTTAGATACTTCGATATACTGAAACAATATTTAT
>MJUU01061195.1:610-27713 GCA_002080025.1 Modiolus philippinarum
AACTTTAAAAAAATACCAGTGAAATATAGTCATGACCAATTCCCTAAAGAGCCTCTAATCAAAGTACGCACTGCCCGTCAGTTTACTTGCGGTCTAAGTTGCATTGAAGGGCATATTACCAATAATTCTAAAAAAAAATAATCTCCATTAATAAAGGGCACATGAAAATTTCTTCTATATTTTCTTTATCATAGATAATTTGTCTATTTGAAAAAAATTCAACATGAATATTATACTTAATAACCAATCAGAACTCAGCTTTCAGTATTCACTCCTCTATAGAATCTTCGGTACACAAAAGGGAAAAACTAGTTCTATGTTTAGAAACTGTACCGTGCTACCTAGACGGAGAGTGAAACGTAATTTTCAACAGGTATATTTTGCCTGTAAACCGGTTATGGGATAGACATGTATTATAATCCGAGAAGGACATCGGGAACACTAAAATACAAAAATATATAATAATGAAATAATGTAGTTTGTAACATATAAGGAACCCATTAAATATCATACCAGCTGGTTCATTATCCATTATCTGAAGTGTTACTAACACTGTTAGTTGTAATAATATCATCAGCATCTTCTAGAGAATCAACCCCTTGCAACCCCGTAAAACTTGAGCAATCTTTGTAAATTTCCACTATTTTTTCAGTTGTTGCGGATAGGGGTTTTGAAGGGGGACCACCACCAGTTTTCTTTTGGTCCAGGGCCTTTTCAGTGTACGCGGCTTTGGCTTCCTGGTGCAAGTTGGACCATTTTGTTTTGATTTCTTTGGTTGTCCGTGAGCAAACACCTAAGGAGTTTACCCTTTCGGTAATTTGCTCCCAGACATGACGCTTTTTTTCTTTGTTTAAAGCAAAATTTCCGCTAGAGGATTTAAATTTGTCGGATAAAATATTGATATTTTGCTCCACAAGTTCTGTAAGCAAGGTAATTTCATTAGATTCAAAGTTCTTAGATCTTTTTCTAGGATTTTTTGCTGGCCCGGGAGCAATTTCCACTTCCATTTTACAGACGACGGAAGCAACAGTACAGTGGAATTTTGGGAAATATTCACGGGAAATGTAGATTTAATGACAGTTTAATGAAATAACTTTCATTAAGTGTTCATTAGTTAATGATAATTAAAATTGCGTTTTGTACAACACATTTTAATGATCTCATTAACTAATGTCACATTAAGAACTTAATGAGTAATTAAGCTTTAATGAATCATTAAGCTAATGACGCGTTCGTACAACCGGTTGCTGGTATTTAGATTTACCAGTTGTTGTTTGTCCGCCCTACGTCACAGACATGTCCGCACCAGTCCGTGATCAGTTTAATGACGTTGTAGGGTTTGTGACGTGACGTTTTCTAAACTGTGACGTGTTGAAAATTCGTCCGGTAAATCCGAATACCACAGCTCGGATATGGTCTATTGCAATCTACATAAACTTAATTTACTTAGTTTCATACTAAAGGTGTGAACCCCTGCTTTTGAGGGGTTCATATTGTTAGGCGTTTCCTTTTTTTTTGTGGCGTTTGTATTATGTTCTGTTTGTTTTGTCTTCTTCATTAAAATGTTCTCTATTTTTATGTGACCCTTACATTGCCATGTATTCTGGATTTATGCTTTTGGTGGTTGCTTCGGTATTCATTTTGGAAATTTATTTACAGTTACTTTGAAATTTAATAGTTTACAGAACCACAAGGCCAAATATACACGACAGCTTTTATTATAATGATGATGAACAACAGTGTACAATCCCTACCTAAATGTAGGATAAAAACTTTAAAACATGTGCTTTGATTACAGATACGTTCTTCTCTAGTAATTTGAACAGAAGAAAAGAATCATAGAAGCTATGACGATCTTAATTGTGCTTTTAAAAATCTTGTGTACGGTATAGAATGTAATTTATGTTGCCTTATAGATGTAGGAGGAGCAAAAGATAGACTTAACGAACAAATGAATGGACATAGATCAGTAATCAACACAATGAAATTTCATACCGTTTACCAACATTTTAATCATTCTGATTATTCTATTATCTCTATGAAAGTTTGCATTCTAGAAAAAAAATTAGCACCATAGTAACAACCCTAACAAAAGGACAAAAAGAAAAATACTGTATACGTAAATAAGGAGCTGCAATACCATGTGGCCATCTCACTTGTCCAACAGTCATTAGTCCGACATTATACAAAATTATGAATTAAATGAACATTTAAGATAGTATTCATTTTCCTCTTTTCTCGTTAAATGGGTTCCAAATAACGAAATCCAAGATAACCGCTAGCTGAGGAACATAAACCTTGTGGAAAATTGTTCTTCTGATTTTTGCAAAATAAAAGAGTGGGGAGTATCTAAAGTGTTTGTCTTGTGACCTTTGTAGTTTTTTTTAATAAATGATATTGCTGATTAATTGATTACAGTTTGCGTATGGAAAGGAAGCCTTCAACTCGATGGGATATCGTCGAATATATTGAAGGCTATTTCTGATAATTGAATGGGATATCGTCGAATATATTGAAGGCTATTTTTAATAATTAACACATTTTTAGTCTATGAATGAAAATAGGGAATATGAAAGGATATGGAGTGAATGTACATGTGACAAAAACGCACACGATACATAGAAAACTACAGGTATATATAAGAATGAATCATGTCATTCAACAAATCACGTAATGGTGAAATATATGCCCTTTTATTCTAAAATAGTTCAAATGCACATGGTTGAAATAATATTCAGAAACCCTGACCTAGAAACCTATTTGAGCCAGGCGAAATGTTATTTGATTATTATAATTAAGGTCTATCCGGTACAACGGATAGACATTATTGGGATTGTAAAATTGTAAAAAAATGTTTTTTCTACTTTTCACAGAGGTGTCTAAGTGGGTAAGTGTAGGTCGATGAAATTTGGTGGGGTTTTGTAGTTTCTGTTGAAGTTGTGATTGTATCCGTCTTGGGTCGTTTCGTTATCAGGGGAGGGGGTTATTTTAGAAAACTCCCTAAACATGTTTTGTGATATTATTCGGAAATGGTAATAAATAGGTAGTGAATTGTAATGGGAAAAATGTTTGTCAGGCTATGACAGATATTTCGTTCATTTGAGCGAATGTTGGTGGATGGACCGTTTTCATGATAAGGGCTTGCAAAGTTTTGTTACTTTTCTTGGAGCAATTATTTGGGGAAATTTCGGAATGTGTAAGAATTAGGTATTTGGGACCTATGTCATTGTAATTAATTGATATGTTTTACATTCAAAAATGTAGGGGTCAAAGGTTTATTGGTCACTTTAAAAGGGATGACATCAGTTCCTTAAAATAAAATGTCTACGCAAATGCAGCTACTGTTTTAAATAATAAATGATCTGCTTGTCAAATTATCTAAATTGTGGTTTCGTGTTTACTAGGTAAACTGAAACTTGATCAGCTGGTTGTCAAAAATGATATTTATCAGACGACAAAAGTAAAGCATGTGCACACTTTATTGTTTTGTGTGTTTTGTTTGACATACAATTACACATGGATAACAGAAAAACACTACTGAAAACAACATGTTTTTTTTAACACGTATATCCCCCCGGTAGAAGTAAAGAAACATTTAGTACATTGCACAATAGTATTTTTGATTCTGTATAACATAATAAATTTTGATATCAATTATTGAAAATTAAATCAAAACAAATAGTGACTGTAATTGGATTCAAACACAGAAGTCACAGAAACGATCCCTCCAATCATTATCCAAGCATTACTAAGAAATCAATTTTCACCCCTTTTAAAAAATGGTGAATAAAAGGATATGGAGTAAATGCACATGAGACAGTCTCTACAAATTCACGGCAAAAAACAAGCAAAGGAACAACGCTTTTATTGTTGTTCTTCATCTTGAAGTCATAATGAGGCCATCAACAATGAGCTTTGCTCATACCTCATAGTAAGTTCAAGACGGCCACTAGCACCGGTTTAAGCGGAATTCTTTGCTAATCGTCTCCATTTCTTCATTGGTCATGGGTGCGGGATTGTCAACAAACATCAATTAAACTCGCAAAGTGCTCTTACAATCACTGTCATCCTTTGCCAGACAAAAGCACTAGTGTCTTAAGCTAGTGGACGATTACAACATATAGACAAACACACGGGGCACTCATCAAGTCGAATGTGAGAAAAATTGGTGTAATAAAATAGTGAGATGTGGGTACTTAAAACAGGTGGTCTGGATTACATTTGAAAGTATGCATAGTATATCCATATGAGAAATTCTCTCATGCACAAGTACACCATAACTGAAAAATATAGAGAGCAAACATCTCTCCCACGGGAAATCTTTTTACCTAAAAATTATTAACATTTATAATTAACTTATTGTGTTTCTGGCTACTCAGTGTTATCAATTTGATTGCATTAGGAAAAATGTTATAATATTTCATTAATACAGTAGAATCTATTTATAGCTATTCAAAAACCCATTTAATAAACTATATATTTATATAGCTATTCAAACAAATGGATAAATTACATCATAAAATATTTAATAGATACTTTAATCACTGATATATATAGATTACACCACAAGATCCCGTTCATTACCATATTTTATCCACTAGAGATAGTTAAATTTTAAAATTTTGATTGCGAGGCTTGCCGAGCATTTTAAAATTTTTAAATTTAACTATCGAGAGTGGATAAAATATGGTAATAATCGGGATGAAGTGGTGTAATCTTTATCTCTAATGATCAGTGATAAACACCGAGAACTGTATTCCGAATAGATTTGGTGGTTTTATTCAACATACGTTGAATAAAGAAAATTTATCCAACGGGTCAAAACCGGTTTAAACTTGACATATCATTAGAGAAACACAATTTAATACATATATATATATATATCTTATACATATATTTTATACGTTCTATTAAGTATGGAGTATTTTCATCTATTGGTATGTTCATATCCCTGCATGTCTATTGCCCAATGAGGTCTATTGCTCAGTGCGGTCTGTTGATCGATGGAATTTATTGACCAGTGCGGTCTATTGACCGATGGAGTCTATTGACCGATGACGTCTATTGACCATTAGATCTATTGCCCGATGAGGTCTTTTGACCGATGAGGTCTATTGCCCGATGAGGTCTATTGACCGATGAGGTCTTTTGCCCGGTGAAGTCTAGTGTCTTACATTTGAACTTTCTGTAACCCAGCCACTAATACATGTATGACAACAATAACATGGCACAGCGATAAAAATAAAAACAATGGCAGCAAAATGGACGATATATTTTACTACTGAATTTTAATAGTATTTGGAAATATGAAGCCTTGTGTAACAGTTTGTATCACCATCTGTACATTTTTGAGATAAAAATAATACAATTTGTAGAAAATTATGAAATAAAATAAATAACTGCCCAGTTTTTCATTTATCAAAATTATCAACATTTAAAAATATCTTTCAACATATTCTTAAATGAATTCTTTTAATTGTGAAAACGTATGCACTTAATTAATCTGCTATAATACTAGTAAGTATTAAAACAGACAAAGTTTTCGTGTGTTAAAATCATTGTTCTGCAAAATGTATTTATATAATATTTTCAACCATCTGCTGTGCACATTCAGATGAAAACTTCAGCGAAGCTGATAAAACTAGAACCTCAGTTGTTCCAAGAACGATTGAGAGGTCGATCCAATTAATTCAGGCCACCTATATATTGATATGAGGCCTTTGCGTTGAACAAACATGTATAGGTGATACGAGTTATTGCTACAAAACTTTGAACTTTGATATGAGACATTGCTATTGGATGTATTCAAAAACAGTAATAGATAGTAGATAAAAATGTTGGAGAAAATGTGTGTCCTGTTACGATCTACATTTGTAGCAAAGGAAAGGGTGATTAAACCAACAGTTTGGAACCTATTGACCAAAAACTGATTTTCGACAATCGATTTCCGGTTTTCTTTTGCTTGTCGCTTAATACCATTATAGTAACAATAATGTATTAAATACAAAAAAGTACAGGAAGATGTTTCTTTCAAAATCAGGTCAATATCAACTTTCGTTTTACGTCAATGTATATTGATAAATGTACATATTAAAGGTATATATATAGTGTCTTAGTTTAATCGGTTAATCTGAAATGAGAGCATTATGGCACAACTTCCGGATAGACCTATCAATTGTTCTTCGAACAATTGACATACTAGTATTGTATGTAATACTAGTAACAGCTACAAAAATATCTCTTCTAAGGATGGTCACTCATCAGGTTTTTGAAACCGTCATTGACTTTCGGAACTCTCTTATTCCATCCACTACTTATTCCAAATTTTCCTGCCAAAATACATCGGCAAACGAATACCGAAGCAAGAACGAGGAAAGGGGGAATTCTAAAATCATAAATCAAAAATCACGGCAATTCACACGCAACACGAATTGAGACGGTATGACAAAGGCAAAACAGATAAACAGAAATGAACAAGAACACCACAAAAAAGCACTATCAGTGTGAACCCCTATAAAACTGAGGTATCATTAGGTGCTCCGGAAGGGTAAGCATCTGTTCCACGCGTGGCACCCGTCACACTGCCAGTGAAAGTCCGGTTTGCTCACAGTCGGTGTTAGTCAGTCCGTAACAAACTCTGGATCTACTAGAAGATATCTAATAGAAACATATTAACGGTTTGTCAAATCGCGATGACGACCGTAAAACTTCTGTAGTGACAATTGCAACAGTGACTGAACATATCCTTGATGTATAAGTTTTTGAGACAGTAATTTCGCTCTGTTGACAAAATCGCTGTACAAACTACAGGCACGGCAATAGCGAATGGGTTGTGAAATGTATACGCCATATGCCGGAGATGTGATTGCACACAGCTTTTAATGAATTTTTTACACAATTTGATGAAGTTCTTGATATTCCTTTATTAATTTGAAATTTTGTTGTCCAAACTAAAAGAAAAGTCATGAGATATTTTAGGTTTTCCTCCAAAATTTCCTGCGTTTATATCAGGCGCACTGACTGATCAATATTTTTTGCTTTAATTGATGATCGAAGTTCAAATGTAGTAGATAAAATATAATAAATTCATAACCTACGGATCATAAACTTAACAACACAATAGAAAACATTTTCAAACGTACATAGTAGCATTATGCAATGACTCGTCTAAAATATATCATTTCCAACACCCATATTATTTGCAATTCTAACATGGCTCTTGTTAATCTTCAACCAGTATAGAACTCGATAACCATATATTTCGCACATGCACAAATGGAATCGTAATATGAGTAAACGGGGTGTTTTTAATCTTGTTCGTTTCAGTTTATAAAGGAAATAAAGATTAAGAACATGTTTTGACAAAATCATGCCATTTAGACACGTACATGTGCATTGTTTTGCTTTCGATTGGAGTTTTGAACCTGCATCTGTTTGAAAACATCAGATTGTGTATTGTGATGTAATAGACACAGACAGAAATGGAGGCGAGAAATCTCGCTTCAGAATAAAAAAATCCATTTTATGTCATATAGAATCGAAATAATTCATGGCAGGTATATGGTTATTGTCATTTAACAATGGGCTTGGCCTTTATATTCGTGAATTTAACCCCTCGCTAACGCTCTTAGTTAAATTCGAATATAAAGGCCCAGCCCATGATTAAATTTCCAATAACTTTATACCTGCCATGAATTATTTCTTAAACATACAATATCCAAACTAGAAAATTTTGTATAAAACTAAGGAGAATCTCTCTTATGCAAAGCTCTGTTCTTAGCTGATTTTGGCTTTCTCTTTAGACCCTTTGGATAATTGGTTCTCTATCAGACTTTTATACATGTTTCGATTTCTATATTTCCAATGTTTTGGATTTTATCTGCACTTATAAGAGACATAAGTTGTCGAAATGGCCATATGCAGACTTCGGTATTATGTTATTTCAAATGACGACAAAAAAAATCCAATTTTATTAATCACTTTTTATCTGTTGTTTATTCGTCAACCTGTATGCAGTCCAAAAGCGACAACCCAAATTGAAATAACGCGTTTCCATATTCCACCAGCCATGTTTAAATTGTCCTGACACAAATACATTGGCTGTTATCAGATATCTACATCATGGAATGGGCTTCCATGGAAGGCATCCTGCTCTGTTAAATCGTTATGATGAGGTCTCTCAAAACATATTGTTTTGATTTTGCCGTCTTGCATTCATCCGTCGTCCGTCTGTCCGTTATAAAAAATTGTAAGAGCCACTTTTTAGCTCACATTACCTAAAAAGTCATGTGAGCTTTTGCCATCAATATGCGTCCATCGTCCGTCAACAATTCGAAAACCCTCTCTTGAAACCGCTGAGCCAACTGTAACCAAAGGACAAGGTGCGATAAGGGGTTGATTTGGCCCAACATTCCAGTGAATTTCTAAGTTGCACCTAAAGATTTTATTTCATGTTCGTTTCAAAGTTGAGATCCCATTAACAGAAAAAATACAAAAGTTAGAACCAATGACGTCACAATAGGTACAGTTCTGACGTCATGAAAAGGCTACTTTTGAGAATTTTCATAGAAATATACCAAATTTGGCAGATTTTCATACAGTTTTCCTCACAGGTAATATCGAGCACATTCAAGAACCAATTAGATAATTTACCAACTTGTTTGTATATATGAATTGAACCTCTCATATAAATATTTTTGTGGTTCTTGCATGTGCTCTATATTTCCTATAGAGAAAAAGTAGTCCAAATTGGTCAAATTTGTTATTTTTAGACAAATTTCTTCAACATGTCCCTTCTTCTACGCTCAAAAACTCAGTTATCATACACAAATATTTAAGAACTGTTACTGTTTTTGAAGAGACATACCAATAGAATATTTCAGTGAGAAAATTCTGTGAATTCAACCACATTTATTTTTTAGGCCAAAAAAGGCTCTTATCGCCCCTACTCCTTTGGCTTGAATCATTACCAGGGTATGCACTTTCAAGTTGTTATTTTTAAGCCCATAGACCAAACAACATGGCTGCTTATACTATAATAGAACGTAGGGGTTAACTGTTGTTTCGTTTTTTGCAAATAACTCAGAAACCGTTACAGATATAAAAAAAATCTGACGAGTGAAAAAATGATCAGAATTGCAAGATATTTTTTTTAAATTGGGGAACTCGTCTTGGAGTTATTTCCCCTTTTCCATAAAAATTTCAAAATTTTAATATTTCGAAGAAAATCTAAATGTCAATATAGGAGTTAATGCTTTTTTATCAATTTTTCGTAATTATATACATTTTGTGCTTTATTCCAAAAGCGATTTGAGATGAAATTAAGTTTGAACAGCAAAAGTGTTCAGCTTATCAAGAAATACAATTCGTACATATTTTTACTGGTTCCCATCGCATCCAAGACGGCCGCCCCAGGTAACATAGTTCAACGTATTGGAAAATTTTGTAAATTGTTACTTCTTGAAAACCAATTTATGCATCAAGTTGATAACTAGGCTTGGAAAATGATGATCATCTACCAATTTTTGCATATCAGTACCAATACAAAAACAAAATGGCTGCCACAAGGGAATAGTTTAACATAGGACAATGTTATGAATAGTTACTTGAAAACTATTTCATACATCAAGTTGATATTAATTAAGTATGGTTACATCATAGTCATTAAACACATGAATGATTTTATTACCTATCATAGATCAAAGATGGCTGCAACTGCAGATCATAGTTTAAATTTGGACCTTATGGGAAAGTGTTAATTGTTATTTCTTGAAAACCGTTTCAAATATCAAGTTGATATTAACTAGTCATTTCAACACGACTGTAATCTACCAGATGTCTGACTTTACTACCAAATGACTGTCACATAAGATTAATCATCAAACCCTGTGTGAAATCTTATTCGATCATTGGACGCTAGGTGAACTATACAGGCTCACACGCGAGCCCTAGTTTATATTTTCGATCCAACAGCAACCAAGCTCTATAGGATTACTTTTACCACAATGCCAAGCTGTGGAATGGTGTTTTCAAAATTATCGATTCTTTGTCATAGATATATGATATTTTCACTCATAATTTTGTAAAATTTTGTTTGTGGGCGCCACAACTACGTCTTTTATCTTATTTCTTCCAGAATTCACACAATCATTGTTCACTTTCTTCAGCTGTACACATCGTTTTGCCAGAATTCTCACCTATTTGTTTTACAGATTTATAGTCCTCTATGACCTTATGTTTTCCTGTATCTTAAATACAAAACTGATAATGATCCGTCCACTAAAGCCAAATATATGCTGTTCATAGACGTGAACGACGCCGGCAACCATACCATGATGCGACAGCAATATTTTGCAGCTGTATAAAAATTAATACCAAACAATCTAAGGCTTTAACGACTGTCGGACTAATGACCGTCGGACTAATGACTGTCGGATTAATGACTTTCAGACTAATGACTGTAGGACCGATGATATCTTCCCAATACCATATCGTTGTAATGACAATATTGATAGTGTGGGTAATCTATCTAGCCCCTAAATGCAAAGATATAAATTTGATGCGTATTTTTGACAACAATCCTCGACGTACACAAAGTCATGGCCATCGCCATAATGCACCGTCAAGTCTTCATAATGTATCTATAAACATCCTTTTGTTTGCAAACCTCTAGGAATGCATCACAAAAACGTACTCGTTACAACTTACTAAATTGAATGCTTTGTATAAAGAATATTTAGAAAATTATTGTACGGACCCTTCCTCATCTTTATGCAAGTTAGACGCAGTTATGCTTGATACTGGTAAACAGATTATTCCAACCTGTTAAAAACACGCAAATGTAGAATAACACCGTTCGTTCCTACCAATAAAGATTGCTAATAAGAGTTTGGATGCCATCAACCTTTCCAATATACTGCATCACAAAAATGTTAAAAAATTAAAAAACAAAAGACCTCTATATTTTAGCACACATCAGTTCCAATCATTTCATATACCTATACTTCACCGAGAGTATCTAAAAAATTCAAACATAAACATGTATTGCAAAGCATCGACAACCTCAAGTCTAAACCACCCGATTGTTCATGTTTAAATGCACCTTACAGGTATAGCCCTTGTGGTCACGCCATAACGCAAGACTTGAACATCATGGCTGCTGAAATACCAAATTATAATGTAATTCATGCATGTCAGTTAACTGCTAGTAGTCTCTTGTGATTTCATGTTTATGTCCGTATATTCCGAAATTTGTAAAATTCCGAAATGCTGAAAAATCCCATTTTTCACGAAAATCGCCCAAAATATACAACTTTACCCATATTTTGGAGTTAAAATTGCATATTGCGGTATATAAAATGCTTTTTTTAAAGAAAATAAAACATTAGTATGTTTTGTTCATAAAAATGTACAGATATACATATTCTGGGGATTTTTAAGCATTATTTTCTTGGGGTAGGGGTAAAATTTTCGGTATTTAGTCACATTGAACACTCCTTGTTCTTCTAAACATTGTTTTTAGATAACTTATATATCGGTTAGAACAATGAATTGGTATATCTGTATATAAATCCTCCAGATTTGCCACACATAACTATTTTAAGGTGAATTTTGGAAAAATCTGAAATGCTGAAAATTCCCATTTTTCATCAATTCTGTACAAAATATTGAGTTTAAGCTAACAAGTGGGACTTAAAATGACATATCTTGATAGAAATTATGCAAAATTGTTATATGCAATGTAGATTTTGTGTGTTTTGGTTAATTTCATGCGAATATGGTAAAACAATTGACTATTATAGGGAAAATTTGTTGGGGTAGGGGTAAGTTTTTCGGTATTAAGAGTCACATTATACACTCATTGTTTTTTTCTAAACAGTGTTTTAAGACATCTAATGTATCGCTTAGAACAATTAAATGTCTTATTTGCAGATGACTCCTCGAGATTTGACATATGTTACGATTTAACAATGAACTTTGGAGAAATCTGAAATGTTGAAAATTCCCATTTTTTATCAGTTTGGGCCAAATATTGAGTTTAAGACAACAAATGGCTGCTGAAATACCAAATTATAATGTAATTCATGCATGTCAGTTAACTGCTAGTAGTCTCTTGTGATTTCATGTTTATGTCCGTATATTTAGTTCTTTCTGTTTCATTTTTCACAATTGACTCAGTCCTGTTGCCAACTGAATTTTACTGTTGTTACGATTGTTTTTTGATTTATCACATTGGCTGTAGGGGGAAGGTTTGGGCCCAATAAAACTAGTTTAACCCTGCCGCAGCAGGTTTGCGCCTGTCCTAAGCCAGGAAATTTGTTAAGCCTTTGTGTGTCTTGTCTTTTTTCTAGTTAGTTTACTTTATGTCTATAGGAGTCTAGGATGATGTTTATTTCGCAGACTTTGATTACTCTTTATTCAGGGGCCGACTCCGACCTGCCGTTGGGTGTGGGGTTTTCTCACCGTTCATTGAAGATCTTATGGTGGCTTTGAGTTGTTATTACTCCCCTTTGGATCGTTGTCTCTTTGACACATTCCCCGATTCCCTTCTTTTTTCTAACATTGTCTTATATAACACATTTTGCTTGTTCTGGTTATTTTTATGCAAACATAGACAAAAAATTTACAATTTTAGGGAAAATTTGTTGGAGTAGGGGTAAGATTCTATGTTAAACATTCCTTGATATTCTAAACACTGTTTTAAGACAACACATGTATTGCTAAGAAGAATTAATTGGCATACCTGCAGATATATCATCCAGATTTGCCATATATAATGGGTTAACAGTGAACTTTGGCCAAATCTGAAATGTTGAATATTCCCTTAACTTTTTATGTTAAGTTTAATTAAACAAATGGCTGTTAAATTACCAAATCGTGATGTAATTCATGCAACATTGTCATATTCAACACACATTTTGCGTATTTGAGTTAATTTGTTGCGAACATAGACAAAAAATTGACAATTAAAAGGAAAATTTGTTGGGATAGGGGTAAGATTTTCGGTATTTTGAGGTACATCAAACACTTCTTGTTTTCTTAACAATGTTTTCAGACAATTAATGTATCGCTTAGAACAATTAATTGGCAAATCTGCAGATATATCCTCCAGATTTGGCATATATAACGATTTAACAGGGAAATTTTTGCAAATCTGAAATGTTGAAAATTCCCATTTTTCATCAATTTCAGGCAAAATATTGAGTTTAAGTCAACAAATGGCTGTTAAAATACGAAATTATGGTATGATTTATGAAACATTGTCATATACAATTCAAATTTTGCGTGTTCTGGTTATTTTTATGCTAACATAGACAAAAATTGACAATTTTACAGTACATTCGTTGGGTAGGGGTAAGTTTTATTGATGTATGATGTTTATATTACATAAGAATGGTCATTATTTGTAATAGTTGTAAAGCCAATATAATAAGCTTTCATTTGATACCTACATTAAATGATATTTGTATACTAAAAAGTAATATTTGGCAAAAGAATGACAAAACTTAGTAAAAATCGGAAATATTCAAAGATCCATTTATTTGGTCTATTTGAAAATAAAACTTTGGTCATTATGTTAACATGCTTTATATTCAAATAAACAGATTGAAAAACTAAAAACAATTTTCAGAATTGGGAATCGAGATGCACTTCGGGTTCTTTAGACCATCAAACTTACACAATTTCAATGAAAATATCTAAATTTTCCTCAATATTTCACAGGGGTAGGATACGTTAAATGGCGCTATGGAAAGTATTGGGCATAGAAATTGTAAAAAATTGGGTTATTTGTAAAGCTCATACAATATGCAACATTTGATACCTCGTTTTTATAACTGGGAGGCATTTGGTCAACATTTTGAAGCAACTGAAAGAAAAACTTGAACGAAAAACGAAATTTTCCAAAATTTTGGTAGGTGGACCTAAAATGGGCCCTGTTCCACCAGTGCGTGCAAGTTATGCTCGTGTTAACATGTTTTATTTTGAAGAGGGGATGTATACGGACTTTAAAAAATGGGTGGGATTGGGAAGTGGGGGTGCAAAGGGGGGGGGGGGGGTATTCCAGCCCATGGACTATTGCAAAGGGACCGGAAATCCTTTAGCTGGGAGCAAAATAATAAATCCCTTACGGATGCTGTAAAGGACTACGCCAGAAAATTGATTAAAAGTGATCAAGATGAAGACCTTGATTCTCTTTCGGATATGATTAAGGCTGTAAGGTCCATGATGTTTAAACAAATTAGTTATCTACGAGGGTCAATGATAACTAAAGCATAATCCTTTTTCCAAAATGCTGATATTGGCAGATAATTGTCTTCCATTCATGGCAAATGTGTCATTATTCCGGCAGATAAGGTCCCTAACATCATTTTCATATGTAATCATTAAATCGAATATTTAAATACATAAATAAGCCTTGGTAACACACAGGGCAATCCAACCTACACAGCTACTACTCTGTCTAAGGAGGAGATATTACAGAACTATTAATCTATTTTGCTGTCCTATGGAAATTCAACCAAACGTGAAGACACTGATCTCCCTTCCTTGTTCTTGGTACCGCAATTACACAAATGCATATGCAAACAACAGTACATCAGTGGATCTTCAAAATGTTCTACAAAACCTATTTCCAAGCTGTTAACCTCCATTCTGACAGCCGTAAAATAGGGCCTTCATAAATACTTTGATACTAACTTTTCAAGAAGTGGTGTAAATGAAATATGGCTATTAAAAAACTCTGAAGATCTGCTTGACATCCTAAAGTCAATATCATTATCACACTGTAACAGCATTAAAAGTTTTGACTTATCGTCTTTCCCTCCGCCTATCTCAGCCTGCAGAGCCCTTCCACAAAAGCCATATCTGGTTGAACCGAACTTATAAAGAGGTTGACCTGGAGTTATCAAGGCAATTCTCCCAATATTTGACAAGCAATATCCTTTTTATCCGTTTCGCAAGTTGGGTAAAGAATCTTTTATATGTTTTTCCGTTTTTAATTTTGTAAACAAATTACCGTCACCAATACACAAAATTAAAAACGAGACCTCCGAAAAAAAATACGGAAACTAGGTCGCTGATAACTTCAGCAGAGCCACCATTTTCTTTACGCAGTGACGTTATAAAAGTGCCTAGAAACTGGAAAACAAATGTAAACAACGAGAGGTTCTGCAATGAAAGAAAAAAAAACGACTCTATTTTGATTTGCTAATATGGTTCGATCAAAATATTTGAATGGCCGACAAAAAAAAATATTGTTAAGTTATAAAATAACAGCAAAACATTTCCAATCATGTAAAACATGAATTAACCTCTTTTTCCGCGCAACCTTCGGAGAATTTGACACAAAACCTAATAAACTATTGTATAGAAATAAGAAATAAAAGACGATAAACAATTTACCTGAATTTTGAAAGCTGGAATATTGTAAAATATCATCCCGCTCGCCAGAATATGAAGCTTGGGGCTCATTGCCCCTGTGCTTCATATTCTGGCTCACGGGATGATATTTTACGATACAGATGTCAAAATCCAGATAACATATACTTCTCAACACTTTGTACTATCATTCCTTTGAGCATCCGAAATCTCGGCTGAAAGAAATAATTCATAGATGTTTCTCCCGGTAGAACGGCGAATGAAAGAAATATGTCATTGTTTTAGGCAGAAACAAGCACACTTTGTAAAATACGACTCGGAATCACAGACAAATGCATATGATTGAAATGTTAGAGTTTCTGATCGACAAAATATTTATCCAGTAAGGAGGACTTGTTTTCTTAACAAATCATCGGAATTCCAGTAGGCACAAACTGTGCACCTCTTTTAGCCGACCTGTTTCTGAACTCATATGAGGCTGAATTCATCGAAGGGTTTCTTCAAAATAAAGACAAAAAAAACTGGCCTAGTCCTTTAATTTCAGCTTCCGTTAAATAGATGATATTTATCACTAAACAATCCTTCCTTTGGTGATTTTCTTCATATTATCTATCCAAAAGAGCTCTAAATTAAGGATACTACAGATACTTGCACACCGACCTCGTTCCTTGACCTTCATCTTAAAATTGACAACAAAGATACACTACAAATAAAGCTGTATGACAAACGCGGTGACTTCACTTTTGAAATAGTCAACTTCCTTTTTATTTGTAACAACATTCCAAAAGCATCAGCATATGGACTTTACATCTTACAACTCAGTTGCTACTCAAAGGCTTAATAATAGCTTATGGTCGATACTGTGACTTCCTTGATAAATAGACTACTTAAGCAAGGGTATGTTACTAAAAACTATCACTAGTTTAACGGTCGACAACACAATCTTGTGGATCCCTATAGGCTATCTGTTTCCCGGATGACAATAGATCTTTCCCTTTACAACTAAAGTTTGTTTTTCCCGGCTCTACCGGATTTGATTTTACTACCAGAGTTGACATGTTCAACACTGCAATTGTATTTTATAAGAAGCAGATGTTTACTCTACAGGTACACCTGATCTCAACCATGGTTTTTATTGGGTTCGTGTTGTTCATCTGTGTGTGTGTGTCTTCATTTTTCTTTTTTGCCCCGTACTTATGTGGTGTCCTTGTTTCTAAGTGGTTCCGTCGTGGCAATTGTCCATGGATTGTTCGTTCTTTTAACTGACGGTTCGGTTCTTACTCACTTTAATATGTGTAAGTTCTAGATTATTGTCTTATTAAAAAAACTATAAACCCCTGGATCATTGTGGGGGAAATGTCTATTAATATAAATTAATTTGATTCGCATGTTTCATCTGACGTTACAAGAATAAGCATGACGCATGACACAAAAATTCAAGTTCATAGATATTGAAGTAAAATCTTTATGTTGCCTGTATGTACATTATAAGATAAAATTTTGTGTCGTTTTATTATCAACACGCATGACAGGGAAGTGTTACTCCATCACAATTAACAAAGTTGTATTTGACCTTTGATGGAAGTACACAACTATCGTCTCATTAACATTTAAATCATCAGAACAATTTTATGAGTGGCCGTTCATGTCATTGGCGTGATATTCTATCACGTTAGTAAAAATAACGCGTTATTTTGATAAAATATCGCGTTAATATGATAAAATAACGCGTTATTTCTGCATTTTATCGTGTTAAAGTCCAAAATTATCGCGTCATTGTGCAAAACTAACGCGATACTGTGATAAACCACAAATAACGCGGTATTTTGTTTTTCTATCGCGTTAGTTTGGTAAAATAACGCGTTATTTCTTACTGCATTGGTTTGATTGGCCGTTCATGTCATTTACTATTTTCTATCTCGTTAGTAAAATAAATTAACGCGTTATTTTGTAAAACTATCGCGTTAATTGGTGAATCTATCGCGTTATTTTCTTATCCTAACGCGTTACTTCTTCGCTTTATCGCGTTAGTAGCTCAAACTAACGCGTTAATATAAAGAATTAACGCGATACTTTTCAATTCAGAAATATCGCGTTAGAATTGTAAAATATCGCGTTAGATTGAATCTGTTATTAGCCAATCAAAAGTCCCGTACTATCTGCGTCCTATGAAACAAGGGAGATAACAAATATCCGATATCAAAATTCTGAGTGTTGTCTTTAGCGCAAATTCACAGCTTGGTTACCGAGCAAGAGATAGAACAGCCCCAGCTCCAGAAACTAGTGATGATGATTTTGTTTCTGGGTAATGCCTTTGATATTTGCATGACAGTCGTCGTTCGAGTTCGAGAATGAAAATATGAAATAATCAAATCAAATCATTGTCCAATTGTATGTGGTTTAATTTCTAATTGTAATACAGAGTGTACCACTCCAGTATCTAATCTTGCTCCTTTGCCTGGCAAGTTCATTTTGACAAATCAAGCCATTGAGATGTTTAAGTCTAATATTCAATGTGAAAATATAAAAACCAAAATCTCTAATTTTATGAATAAAGAATTTGATAATAATGACAATTTTTAAAGTCATTAATGCAAACCAACTGTAAAAGGGTTCTTAAAATATTAAATTAAAATTCTGATCAAATCATCTGCTAATAAGATACTTTTTAACGTAAAACTTTTCTAAGTACAAACATTTTACAGCAGAATTCGAAACACCTGCGCGTTTCATAAAACGGCCCAATCAAACAATGTGCACGATCTGGGTGTTATCATCAACCGTACGCCAATCATACGCAATCAATTATTTGTTTTAAAGGGAAAATTCGCACATGATAAAAATGATATTATTCTCCTTTTGTATAAATGCATCTATACATCTATGTTATTGTTTTAATCCAAAATATAAGCCCATGCATTAGATCGACATTTCAGAACATATTCCATTTATACAGAAACATGTCTATTTCACTGTTGATTTCAGGTAGCTCACTCGTCACATTTTTAATTTGTGTCAGATTTCGGAACTTCTCTGGTTTTCTCCATTTCAATGGATTAAAGAATTTTTTAATACGGACACCCTCATTTTATTTTATGAATGTCTTCTTTAGGTCAAATTAAGACACCTGACTAGTTTTCATAAGATTCTTGAAAGAAATTCGTAGCTTTCAGACAAAAATAGTCCTAATGTTAAATTAAGAAAAATCCAGAGAACTCCACATCCAGTCAAACTTTAATGTCTTGTAACTCGGTAAAATGCACATGGACCAATATGTTTCTTTTTTACCATTTCATTTAGTCTTCAGTGCTTAGTGAATGAAAATGGGTTTCAAGAAATTCTTGATATGAACAACACCAGGAGTGAGCCGCCTTACATGTAATAGATTTCTTCGGTGCAATGCTTACAAAATAAAAAGGCATAATTTGTACGATTATCAGAAATTAATTCGTCGAAAAGTCGTTAACGAAATTAACACGGATTTGATTTAGAAATTTTGAATTTATTTAGACAGTTTTTATAAGATTCTCAGAACGATTCATTTCAATTTGAAATCCTTTCCCGAAATCCTGACTTTCCGGTTCAAAGGCGGGAAAATATTTTATAAAGACCTTTAAAGAGGCTGTTTTTTTTTCTGTTTCATCGGTTCCGATGACGGTTTATCGTGGCAAAACATTGTCTATGCATGTTACGTATGCAGTATGTATACATTAAGCGACCGCTTCGTAAATATTTCATGCACCGAGGCCTTGTCGAGGAAGAACGGCAATACGATCATTCATTTTTTTTTGGGGGGGGGGGGGTCATTGCACGTTGCAGACACGTATACATTTGTACTAGTATTGCATGTGTTCATTTACTCCCAAATTTTGAATTATTTTGTCAATATAAATACCTTCTGCTTTTAACAACGACGTGTTAAGTTTAAATAGTTGGATTATCATATGGGAAAGAGAAAAAGGGGAAAAACTATAAAATGGTACACATTGTATACATATATACTATATAATGATAACTTTCAAATAACGGAGAGGAAAGAAAAGAATGTATACAGTAAAATGTTGTGATAATGAGTCACACCTGTGGATCCAGCTTTCGGAAATGGAGGGTTCCGGTGAAGTTCAAAAAAGAAAGGTTCCAGTCGATGTTTTGTTATCATTTGTCAATTTTTGTCTTAATTCTGCACAAAATAGAAACATATATCCATCTTTTGGAACCTCCTCTAGATCCGTTTATGTGCCAAATTACTGTTACAATAGACCATTTGCCAGTTCTGCAATCAACAGAATGAATTTAGCAAAACCCCAAAGGGAGGTAACTTTTTGAAAAATCTCAAGGGGACAGAATGGTTCCCTGCTTGTGAAAACCAACCAAATATTTTTTTTTTTAATCAAAAGTTAATCAAAAATTTAACCTTTAGCAGACGTTTAGTCAGCAACATAATTTAAAATCCAATCCCAAATAGCGCTTACCATGCTTTAAAGTGCTACTTGTTTCAAGTAAAAAAATAAACAACTGTACTAACTTGTTTAAAATCCAATCCCAAATAGCGCTTACCATGCTTTAAAGTGCTACTTGTTTCAAGTAAAAAAAATAAACAACTGTACTAACTTGAACTGTGATCAGTGACTAAGAAAGTATTAAAAATTAGGAAATATGCTAACCTACTGCAGAATATCATAAATATTGTGTACGGAATTACTTTGTCCAGACTGGCTAAGCACGAAGTTAGTACTTTAAAACAAATATGCATGTTTAATGTTTGTTTGTCCGGTGTAGGAGTTACTTCCCTTTGAAGGTTTGACCAAAAATCACAAAATTTGACTAGAACTGACAAGAACTTCAGTAACTGGCAAATCATCTATTAGGATCAATAATAAAATTGAATGAAACAAAAATCGTACCCTTATTTCTTTATAATCATTTATTATTATTATTATTTTTTTTTAATTGTACACTCATGTCAATATTTTCAACTTAAGATTCAAGATTTTATTAAGCTTTCTGTTATTGCACACTGTAACAAGAGGCAACTAGAAACATATGAAATACATAACTTGGCAAACAAAACAGAGTGGATGATTACTTATAAATACACAATTTATAATTTTAATTTTATAATTTTAAGTTCAAGCAAGTTAACAAATAAAAACTGATAAACATAATATTAATATTTGTCAATCATCAGATCAAATCGCATCTCGGTAATAAGTATTTAAACAGCTTTGATTAACGTTCATATCGAGTACACCGAATTATGTTGAGTGTGTTCTACTTCTATGCTATATGGATTATTACAGAATTTTGAACTGAAAGGATTATATAATTCCTTTTCAAAGTGCAATGGGGATATCTACGTATGGAGTAGTACAAATAGTGAAAATTATGATACATATAAAAAGAAGTCTTTAAACATGGATATATTTCTGCGGAAAAGTTAACTTTAAAAGATTTTCAATATATATACAATGTGATGTGCGAGGTACATACCAAACAAGATGTTTTTGAAGGAATTAACAGAAACAGGTAAACGTATTAAGCCGTTTTGTCTGGATGATTAATACGTTTCTTTCTGTATCCGTTCTGCATATGTTGTATGTGCACATTCTACAAGTTTTTGTTTTGTTTTGTTGTTTATTTTATAATTCTTTTATTTATTTTTTTTGTGTATTGTTTTGCTTTTTTGTTTTGTTTTTTTTTTTATTTTTGTAAAATTGTAAAACTCCAAATGTTTGTTTCAGAAGTTAACTTCAAGACCAGCAGCATACACAACGTTATTACATTATTTTTTTTACTTAAGCCTGAATCCCGGAACCTGGATACTGTCATACCATAGTTTTGGATAATGTTTATTAACTTAGAAGTATATATAATATGCACCGTTCATTTTTGCACCTTTTGAAATGACATTCGGAAATCCGACCAGTCGGGTCAAAAATGCTTTGAAAAACACCATAATAAATATACAAATTAGTAAAAATATAGCAGAACCAAAAAATAATAATAATGAAATAAACATCGCCGTTTCAGAGACATTGAAAAACTTGTCTTTGATCGTTTGAAGTACACGTATACCCACCGATTAGCAAATTATCTTTGGATCCTGTGTTGCTTGTGGTCAAATGTTGTACTTTTGATTGACTGGACATTAGGCATTAAATTCACAAAAAAATAGTAAATATTGATATTCCATTGAGAAAATTAAATGTAAATAAATAAATTGAACTGTATTGTGAGATTTTTTTTCACATTGTATTGGTGGCCGTTTTCCCAAGACTAACACATCCCTTTATTTTGTAATTTTTGTCATGTTTTTTTGGTGTGGAAGAAACACATCTCATTTCTGATATGCATATAATGTTTCTACAAATCTCTTGGTATTCTATGGAATGTATAAATCGAGTAGGACGGATATGTTTTTTTTTTGAAACAATAAATGGAATGTATCTTCTGTTCTAAAATAATCCGAATGTTCGAATCAGAATAGTAAAAATAAAATTCTTAAATAATTTATGTGAACTTGTGTATCAAAATGATAACGAATAAAAGACGTGAGACATTTAATTTTGCCAAAATAAACAAACCCATCCCCCCCAAAAAAAACAAACAAACAAAAAAAAAACAAAATACAAACAAAACAACCCCGAAATTGCATATAGTTCACACAATGCAGGCCATTTTTATAAAATATGCAAAGATTCTTATTTTTTAATACATTTTGATCTTGCATGTGTTTGTAGTTTGATTTGACGTGTAGATATCACGCCCTGTTTAATCGATTTGTTCAATACGTGTAAATTGCATACGACGGACGCTCGTTTGATTGACAGATAATACCTAGTTCGTGCACATTGTTTGTTTAGGCCGATTAAAGAAACGCGCATGTGTTTCGAATTTTGCTGTATCTGTATGTAGACTCTTGGAACAAGCAAACAGATGACAGGAAGAACCATGGAAAGGAATAAAACTTTTGGTAGAGAGCAAAATGATAGCCTTCAACGTACGGAAAATAAAATCTGCTTAGAATTTATTTGATCAACCCTTTGTTAACCCTATCGTGTATCTTGTGTTGATTATTTACATAAACCATTACATTTCAAAGATTTTTCAAAAGTTATTTTATTTGGTGAACTCCATTTTAATATGACATTATGTCCATCATTGCACACGGCTAAATTTTATTATGAAATAAGGTTAATGAATGGTGGACATTTTTTTCATGGCGAAGGACATTATTTCACAGAGGACAAAATTTTATGTTACATTTGTACATAATTTTTTGTCATAGTCTGTTAAAGAGCTCACCAGAGCTCGTTATTATGTAAATAGTATGCCAACTTAAATAAAACTCACTTATCATCTAGTGGCAACACCAACACAATCGACATCTTCAAGAACTAGATACAGTCACAGCATGAAGTTTCTTCCATACCACCATCGCATCAATACCTACTAGCACTAGTTCTTCCCTAGGTCTGTCACTGTTTGGAACATGAAACCAGAAGCATTTAAATTGTCTCTTCGCCTTCACTGGAGGCCTTCAAGTCGTCCGTCCAGAGACAACCTCTGTGGAAACCAACATTCCAGACGTAGAGATCTATCCATTTTGTATA
Organism: Modiolus philippinarum; assembly: GCA_002080025.1. Lineage (NCBI taxonomy): Eukaryota > Metazoa > Mollusca > Bivalvia > Mytilida > Modiolidae > Modiolus > Modiolus philippinarum. The sequence goes on from MJUU01061195.1 coordinate 23,602, forward strand.
GTGTATATACATCTTTGTTTTAATCACCAGTTTATTGTTTTGATCCACACCAATCTTTTCATGTACACCGTTCCCCTCCTTATAAATGTCCAGGATCCCGGGGTTTTGACGAGTATCCTAGTTGAAGTTAAAGTTGAAAACAATTTAATCAAAATTATATCTACAAATTGTTCCTTACACTCACTGCATGCAGTGAGTGTAATTGGTGTAATTGGTGTCTGGTAGCAACTCAACAGTAAGTGCTATTGAAAGGTAGTAGACAGTTAAAAGAAATTATCATCCCGTACTAAATAAAAAAAAATCTTGAATCAGAGTTCGAACTGAAATTTCAACTTTTTCCACAAGGGACTGATATCTTTTAAAGAACTTTTTTAATGATTGTAAGAGACGGAAATTTCTGAAGCCTTGATTGATAAGGCGGTCATGGAGTTAACTAGGTATGTCTAATGAGAAAGTCTGTACAATTTGTGAAACGTACACCCCGTATGCAGGAGAACCCAGAATATGACTGTTTTTTATTATGCTTTTTTATAAATTTTCCACAAAGTGCCTGTTTATTACTCCTTTTAACAAACTTAGCTGATATGTTGGCTGTTTCAATTAAAATTGAGTTAACGTCATCAACCATAGTATTAACATTATCAAAATCTTTATTCATAAAAATAGAGATTTTGGTTTTTATATTTTCACATTGTATATTAGACTTAAACAACTCAATGGCTTATACTGGAGTGGTACACTCTGTATTGCAATTAGAAATTAAACCACATACAATAGGACAAAATGATTTGATTTGATTATTTCATATTTTCATTCTCGAACTCGAACGACGCCTGTCATGCAAATATCAAAGGCAATACCCAGAAACAAAATCATCATCACTAGTTTCTGGAGCTGGGGCTTTTTCTCTCTCTTACTCGGTTAACCAAGCTGTGAATTCACTCAGAATTTTGCTATCGGATATTTGTTCTCTCCCTTGTTTCATAGGACGCGGATAGTACGGGACTTTTGATTGGCTAATAACAAATTCAATCTAACGCGATATCAGTTCTGGAAAACTCAGAATTCAATAACGTTATTGAATTTGGTAACTGTTACCAAATTTGGTAACTTTAGGGTTACCGAATTTGGTAACTTTGCAATGATTCAAGTTTTGGCATTTTCTACAAGAACTTGGCATTCTCTGATTACTTTCAAAATGTGAAATGAACAATTTTCCAAAATTCTGCCTACGGATATCAAAATCCATCTATGGAATAAAAAATGACAAGGCCTTAACTGATGGATCCATGAGATATCCCTATGTAAACCCTTATCTCATGAGTTACCGAATTCGGTAACCTTAGTGAAACTTTCTTATTTGGCTTCAGATTGTAATAAAATTTTATATACATGTTGTTGAAACAGAACAGCTTACAAAACATTAAGAATATATTTGAAAATTTAAAATTAAAATTTTGGCCAATTTTTGGTTGAATATATAGACAGAGTTACCAAATTCAATAACGTTAATGAATTCTGAGTTTTCCAGAACTGATATTTTTACAATTCTAACGCGATATTTCTGAATTGAAAAGTATCGCGTTAATTCTTTATATTAACGCGTTAGTTTGAGCTACTAACGCGATAAAACGAAGAAGTAACGCGTTAGTATAAGCAAATAACGCAATAGATTCACCAATTAACGCGATAGTTTTACAAAATAACGCGTTAATTAATTTTACTAACGCGATAGAAAATAGTAAATGACATGAACGGCCAATCAACCCAATGCAGTAAGAAATAACGCGTTATTTTACAAAACTAACGCGATAGAAAAACAAAATAACGCGTTATTTGTGGTTTATCACAGCATCGTGTTAGTTTTGCACAATGTCGCGATAGTTTTGGACTTTAACGCGATAAAATGCAGAAATAACGCGTTATTTTATCATATTAACGCGATATTTTATCAAAATAACGCGTTATTTTTACTAACGCGATAGAATATCGCGCCAATGACATGAACGGCCACTCATACAATTTCTGTCACTTTATGTCTCCGGTTAACTGGTATACAATAAAAACAAAAAAAGAAATTCACAAACATTTATGACATGTTTCATGTTGTTTCAGCTAATAACTTTGATTAATAAACCAATTGACAGTGTTAACAGATATAAAATAAGAATTTAAATATTGAGACAAATACAATATGCACTTGTTTTATTTCCTTTCCAATTTATAGCTTCCTATCAAACATCAGACAAAATGGAAATAAATGGCGATTCATGCTTTGGTGTTTTAATTGACGATTTGATTTATATTCAGATTTCAGCAATAGATAGGGACTTGCCAATATAAGAACATTTGCTGGCATATTAAGTTGATACGATTGGCAATAAATATTAATTGTGATTTTGGCAAAGTACTAAAGATCTGTTTATCATTCATCAATGCATACAATTCTTTTTTTATAATTCTTATAGTTTTATATAACTTTGAATAGTATTGGAACTATTTCAACTTTATTGCCCCGTACTCATGTGGTGTCCTTGTTTCTAAGTGGTTCCGTCGTGGCAATTGTCCATGGATTGTTCGTTCTTTTAACTGACGGTTCGGTTCTTACTCACTTTAATATGTGTAAGTTCTAGATTATTGTCTTATTAAAAAAACTATAAACTCCTGGATCATTGTGGGGGAAATGTCTATTAATATAAATTAATTTGATTCGCATGTTTCATCTGACGTCATTATATATAGTTTTAAAAACAAGAATAAGCATGACAGTAGTTAATATGGGAAAAAATCTGCGGTTTTCAAAAATCACGTTTTTTTTTTTGTTTTGAAAAACGTGTTTTTTGAAAACCGCAGATATTTCGCCATATCAACTACTACTGACGGGACTGTAGAACAAACAAACATGGTATTCACTACGGTTGAGACGGGTAAAACGGTCTAGATTTCACTCACATTTTTTACGATGTTTACGGATTAAACATCTCATAAGTAAAACAAAAATCTTATAGGTTTTACTTCGTTCTAGACTCTGCTTTAAAAAATTTAAGACACGACTCGTAAACTCTATCATTTTTATATAAAAAAGAAAAATAATATTCTAGTAATAAAAAATGTTTAGAGGAACGCAGTTTTGCGATAGATATGAGTATTGTAATTTTTTACTAGACACGCCTATAATAACTCCACAAAATGGACAAGCACAAGTGAAAACGGACTACAAATTTAGTATAAATGATAGGACTTCGTTTTATGATTGGTATAATGGGTATTTTTTAATTAAGTTTAAAGTAGATAAACTAGCTGACGGAGCAGCGCCGGATAACGACACAATATCCGTTATTACAGACGTAACAAATTTTTTTAATCAAATGACTAAATACCGAAGTAACTGTAAATTTAAATTCTGCATATGCGCATTTCGACAACTTATGTCTCTTCAGTGCAGATAAAATCTAAACGTTTGGAAGACCATAAACTCAAAGATGTTTAAAACTGATAGAGAACAAATTACCAATATGATCTAAATGTAAAGCCAAAATCAGCTAAGGACAGAGCTTTGCATGAGGGAGATACTCCTTAGTTTTCAACAAAATTTACAAAAAATTAGATACTGTAAGGTTCCAAATAGAATCGGCTTTCGGGTCAGCACCGAAGTACTGACTACTGGGCTGGTGAATACCCTCGGGGACTAACAGTCCAAATGACAGTCTACCAAAACGGAAAAACAGTTTACGACTGTAATAATTTATCTCTAGCAAATCACGTCAAATCATTGCTTACGTTTTCAAACGGATATGTGAGTAGTGTAGGCAAAAACAGCTTTATTTACCCTGATACTGATGTAACTACTGCTGATAATTTAGGGTTTAAGGCGAGAACAGCGTTAACTAATGCACGAGCAGAAGTAACAGCAGATATACCACTAAATAGATTTTCTTTCTTGCCTCGTTGGAACAAAATCTTTTACCCCCAGCACAAATGGGAATAACGATAAAAATAAACAACGACGATTATTTATTATACAAGGCTGATGGCGCTGATGATGGAAGAGTTGTAATTACACATTTTGAACTTTGGATTCCTAGACTAAAATTAAATTCTGTTGGTTTAAC
>MJUU01061197.1:8389-57941 GCA_002080025.1 Modiolus philippinarum
ATTTTCGTATCTGTGCCGTACTCATGTTGTGTCTCTGTTTCATTGTTGTTTCCGGTGTTGCCAATATCCTTGGATTATTCGTTTTGGATTGACAGTTCGGTTCTCACTTACTGTGTAAATTATGGACAAAGAGCATTCCAGCTATTGGCAGTAGCCTTTCCTCTGTTAGCATCGCAACCACCGGATGTTACTGATTTTCTATAAAAAAAACTTGGGTTATAGCCATTATTACCATCGTAAGGCCCATCTGAACCAATTCTTGATCTCAAATATAGGATTAAGGATAATAATGTAAAAACTTGGAAGGGAAATGATGTTCTTGCATGTTTTCCAGGCAAAGATACTCTTTTTATCAAACAACCGGGAAACATCCGAAACCCTTTTACACATAGTATTTCTTAGACAAATTGGAATTGATATTTTCCACAGTAACACTGGCAGGCCAAACAAACTTGTTACTGAGAAACAGAGTTATGTTGTTCACACTCTGGCTAAAATCATACCCATGCTATCTTATGCTATCCTTAATTTTTATGTAGGCGTTAGTGCAATACACGATGAAATAAATTGGTGCATTCCAGTCTCTTACTAACATTTTCACAATCTTGTACGATGGCCATCTTTACGAGAGTTGCGAGCAAAAAGTATGAAATTGGGATAAACCTCTAATGGCAGTTGGTTGATGGTACCTCAACCTAAATTTACCGGCCGCTAATCGAAGCTCAGTGACTGTTTTTGTTATTTTTTCTTGTCATCGCAAATTTATGGCTAACCGTTCACAGGTCGTTATCGAATAACAATTTACGATGATGAGATCCATAGGTAAGGAAACTGCACTTGACTTTCCGGAGTGAATAGTTTTACTGGCGGATAAAATATATCCTGACAGATATCCTTTTATGACACCATGTACACGCCAACAGATACAGCGAAACCCCGACAATCTTAAAGTGCCGTGTAGAAAAAATTAACAATTCGATACCTCAATATAGAGTTACGTTTCAACATTCCATTTGAGAACTTAAGAATTATAGCGTCGTGGGAAGTCTTTTGGAGACTTCGCCAGACTGTAAATATTTGTGCTGCATTTGTATAAAGGCCTCCCGATTTGTTTCTTGGATTAATAAATGACCATAAATACTAGTACATATTCTTCTTTGATCGTTACTCGCCTTTTTAATTTGTCATTGAGATGACCCCTTTAGTTTTACCTGTAAATGTCATCATAAATATAGACATAAAAGTTTTAAATTGTTTTCGAAAATGTCTAAAAGTATGGATTGTTTATTAATTTGAAGGCTATACACCTGGTGTATTGTGTTCAGTTTTGCCTGTTGGCATTGGCCAGATGTTGTAATTAGTGCATTGTGCAAAGCATGACGGTATATATACAATGGATAATCCTTTAGTAAGAACATGAAAATAGGAGGCTCTTTATAAATAAGAGACATGGATTTCTAGTATTTCATTGGTCGAGAGAACTTTGTCATATTCTAAGCATAATTACTTTTTTTGTAACGAAATCGAGATTAACTCTCGACCCACGCGTTTTGGTTCATCAATAGACCCCCGGGCATTATAACAATAAACACAGGTGTTCAGTTAACCAGGTATACTCCCTATGTTTTTGACTCAAATTTTCTGTTAAATAACAAAGATTGATTGATTGATTGATTGATTGATGTTTTAAGCCAACTTCAGCAATATTTCAGCTATGTTGTGGCGAGAACTGTTAAATAAATAACAAAGAAGGGCAATGGAAATCTCTTTCATCCTTCATTGTAAAATTATGATAATGCATGGCCTGAAGCGGCAAAAAAATTAGGTTTCCATTGGTGTATGCCATGTTATCCTTTATTATTTACTTAAAAAAATTTGGAGAAAAGTCGCGGCAAATTTCGTTTTATCTACTTTAGTTTTCCGCCTTTTTTCCGTAGTTAGCAGATGTGAAACAAGCTATTTGAATTTCGGTTCCATATCTAACTTTGGCAAATTTCCTTATGATAAACAACAAGTGTGGAAATCAAAGTGACAAATCATTACAGAGGGACGGGTAGATCAATTTTTTTTTATATTAATCTGCAAGAGTTTTTGTTTCCGATTTTTGTTAATTTCCTGAAACTCTGGACGACCAATATTTTTAATTTTATATTTTTTAATTTATCCAGGCAACCATACTTTTATTTTTACATTTAAGTGGATCGAGTCTATTTCAAAAACTTTTACATTCAAATTTTAGTTAGTATCTTGAAATTTTATGAGACCCGTTCTTTTTGGAATTCAATTTGGTCACCATTACTCAATGCATATATTTCAGTGAAAACAGTCATTTTCAATGAATTGATTTCAAAAAATTTGATGCCAATGTTGTTAAAATTCCCTTATCTCTCAAACAGCAATTATTTTTTTAATTATACATTGAGAAGTTTCCTTAAACAAATCATTAAATTTATGTGACCAAGGTGATATGATCTTTTTAATAATATACATAATACTAACAATTTAAAACTAGATTTGCAATTGCAAGCAATAGCTTATGTCACCTCAGACTCCCAATTCGATGATTCCACATTATTCGCAGCGTCAAAGTCTACCTAGAAATAAATTTTCGTGGAAATCGGACAACGCTGAAATTTTTATGTATTTTGGCTGCCATCTTGGAAATGGCGGCCATTTTGAAAAATTTTTAGGCATTGTGAATAACTTCAGATGGTGATCTAACTTTGTGCAAAGTTTGAAATCAATTGGTCTAGGCATTTAAAAATAATCGCTCGGACAAGAATTATTGGAAGAAGAAGAATAATAACTAGATTTGCAATTGCAAGCAATAGCCGATGTCACCCCAGACCCCCAATTCGATGATTCCATCTTATTCGCAGCCTCAAAATCTACCTAGAAATCAATTTTCGTTAAAATTGGACAAATGTTGAAATTTTGACGTATTTTGGCGGCGATCTTTGAAATCGCGGCCATTTTGAAAATTTTAAACCCACAGCATATAACTTCAGATGGTGATCTAACTTTGTGAAAAGTTTGAAAGCAATTGGTCCAGCCATTTCAAAATAATCGCTCGGACAAAAATTATTGGAAGAAGAAGAATAATAATAATAACCAGAAGAAACGTAGAATAACAACATGTCACCCCGACAAAGTCTGGGTGACATAATAACTAGATTTGCAATTGCAAGCAATAGCCGATGTCACCCCTGACTCCCTATTCGATGATTCCACATTCTTCGCAGCGTCAAAATCTACCTAGAAATCAATTTTCGTTGAAATTGGACAACTTTGAAAATTTTGACGTATTTTGGCGGCCATCTTGGAAATGGCGGCCACTTTGAAAATTTTTGACGTATTGTGAACTTCAGATGGTGATCTAACTTTGTGCAAAGTTTGAAATCAATTGGTCCAGCCAGTTAAAAATAATCGCTCGGACAAGAATCATTGGAATAATAATAATAATGATGATCAGAAGAAAAAACGTAGAATAACAATATGTCACCCCGACAAAGTCTGGGGTGACATAATAAGAAGAAGAAACGAAGAATGACAACATGTCACCCCGACAAAGTCTGTGGTGACATAATCTGGGGTGACAGTATAAGTTTTTTGTTGTCAGTTAGAGGTGGTCTGACGTACAAGAATATCCAATTACCTGCAGATAAAAGTTGTTTTATGAGCTAGCTAATAGAAGTAACGAAATAAAGGTTACGTAGCTTATGATCCGTCAATTAATTGAATTAAGTTTGTTTGTCTTATTGATACCTATAGAATATTCTTATCACGTTATCTTATTCTTAGCTTTCATCGTTCCGTTAACTGGCCTTAAATTTGGTTTTATGGGATTTGTCTCTCAAGGAATCGTTCTATTCCGAATAGATCAAGCATTATCAAATTAAACTTCAAGATAAATGAAATGAACACATGTCACGTCTCAAATTAAATTCTTGTGTAACCTTGAGTAACGTACTTAACATGATAATTTACTGAGAACAATTGGAAAGTTTGAAGGCATTGACAACACAGTTTAGCATACACATTCAAATGCATGAAAATGCTACATTGGCGTAAAAAGAAAGCCCGAAACCCTTTCACTTCAGTCTCTGTTCAACAATGTGTTTTGTTGTTCCTTCTGTGGTCATAGAAAAATATCAGTAGTGGCAAATTTAAACTCGAGCATACAGCAATAGATTATTCCGGCCGTGTTTCTGAATGTTAAGAACATTTTAGAACAAAGATAAAAAATTATAAGACTTTAAATACTGTGGAAACACTTTTATTCGTGGACATCAATTTTCGTGGTTTTCATAAAAAATACTATTTCGTGGGCACGTAAATTCGTGGTTTCCATTCTATACATTATAACTCAATGGAACAAATGCATTTCGTTGGGAACTTAATTTCGTGGTTTTAGAGAACCAAGAAATCCACGAAAATTGGAACCCCACGAACAATTGTACTTTCACAGTAGTTTTTTTAAAAAAAATTTTTTATCAAAGTCCGAGTAATTTCAATACTGTGGAAGTATTTTTATTCGTGGACATCAATTTTCGTGGTTTTCATAAATATTATTATTTCGTGGGCACTTAACTTCGTGGTTTCAAATTCTACACACTAAACTTAAGGGAAAAATTCATTTTGTTGGGAACTTAATTTCGTGGTTTTAGCCAACCACGAAATCCACTAAAATTGGAACCCCACGAACAATAATACTTTCACAGTAACTGCAACCACAGTAAATCAAGTCAAGGATATAAACAAATATCGGCTTTTGCATAACGAAACTACAAAATTAGTCGTTAAATCTCCAGACATCCAAATTTTTTTCAAAGGTTCTTCAGAGACATGTTTGTCCTGAGACATAGACAACTCCGATTAGGATGTTCGTCTCAACTGCTTAGTCAAGAATACACAGAAAGACGCCGAATCGAAAAAATACGATCGTTTATTTTAGATCGATCGATACAGTAACAGAAGTGTTTTGTACTGTCAGAGATTGTCTAGGCAAATATTCCGACACAAAAATATTTGGCGTCAAGGTTGCAATGCTCAATAAAAGCACCAAGAAAATCCAAAGATCGAATTTTAAATAATAAAAAAACACCTAGCAGGATTTTATTTGTTATAGCCACTATATAGCTCAAGGCAATGATAAGGACTTTTAATTGTTAATTAACAATGGCTGTCCTTTATCGCTGCTGGGAAACTGAACGATGGCAAACAAGGGTGCAGCCTGGTCCTATGTAAAATGTTCACACTTTAACTGAACACAACATGAAAGGATACTGCAAATCTAATTAAAGATAAAGCGAAAAACTTCGTTCACAAAACACTGTCAGTTAACAATGAAAAGATATGGAGAAGAGCACATGAGACAAAGATATGGAGAAGAGCACATGAGACAAAGATATAGAGAAGAGCACATGAGTCAAAGATATGGAGAAGAGCACATGAGTCAAAGATATGGAGAAGAGCACATGAGACAAAGATATGGAGAAGAGCACATGAGTCAAAGATATGGAGAAGAGCACATGAGACAAAGATATGGAGAAGAGCACACGAGACAAAGATATGGAGAAGAGCACATGAGTCAAAGATATGGAGAAGAGCACATGAGGCAAATATATGGAGAAGAGCACATGAGACAAAGATATGGAGAAGAGCACATGAGAGAAAGGTATGGAGAAGAGCACATCAATCAAAGATATGAAGAAGAGCACATGAGACAAAGATATGGAGAAGAACACACGAGACAAAGATATGGAGAAGAGCACATGAGACAAAGATATGGAGAAGAGCACATGAGACAAAGTCTCTACAAATACAAGATTCCACTAAGCAATGGAACAACGCTTCTTTTGTCGTTCCTCATATTATCAGGATCAGAACAAGTCTACTGCTGTAGATGTGACCTCTTACAGTGTCAATTTGAATACTGAAAATGTTGCTCAGTTGACAGTGCAAAATACATTTGCCGGATACGGTGTAAATTGACAGGAGGTCTAAATGACCCATATTCTATTTATCACACCAGATATGATAAAATAAAATTGCTGTAAATGAGATTAACATATTTGACGTTGCTGATGCATGAAAATGCAATACGAGCAATATTGTATAGGTTGTGTTATGATTTCTTAATTGAAGAAGTATCATGTACCGCTATGATGCTAACGGGTTTCTTTTAAGAAGCAGGAGATGCTTACTCTACCGGTACGCCTAATCTTGCCATGGTTTTTATTTGCTTTGTGTTGTTCATCTGTATGTTTGTCTACATTTTTCCTTTTAACAAAAACAGGATTACAGCAAACACCTACAATGGCCAGGAACTACAATCACATGCCACAATTCAGAAGCAAACTGCACCAGAAAAATAATAATGAAAACAAGAGACAAACATAAATAACGATAGAAACTCGGGATCACCGGACTTGTGTACTCAAGTGGTGTCCTTGTTTCTTGGTGTTTCGGATGTTGATGTTGTCCAGGGATCGTCGTTCTTCTGGCTCGCTTACTTTTAACCTCTCTTAATATGATTTGCTAAATATATATATATTTCTTGTGATTTTTCTCTTTAATGCATTTGCCATGTTCACCAGAAGATGAAATTCATGGAAGGAATTACAAATGTTACAGAAAAAACATTCTACTCTAATTAATCAAAGTTGCTTATCTTAGTTTTTTCATAATAAGAATATTCTCTGAACTTTTATTTGAAGCCAAAATTGCAGATTTATAGTCAAAACAATTGCAACATTAATTGATGGTACATGTAAGAGAGATAAATAGCAGCTGTCTTATAATTGCAGTTCTAAGTTATATGTAATAAGGTGAAAAAAATGATTATTTAATTTGTTTAAATCATATACTATAATTTTGAAGTATTTATTTTAACGTTAAAGTGATTGGTTTGAGATATAATGAGAACGTTATCAGCAACTTAACAATCTCTAAATAAGGAGACGGGCTTGCCATCCGCGGTACTCTCTACTGCTTCTCCCATGAATATCAACCTATGGTGTATCTATTTTTGTCAGAATTCGCTATATTTCATATTTCACCCTAAAATCTCTCCGTACAATAATGTACCCTGCGACATGGTTTCTAAAGTGGAATTTGATAAGTGCTGATCTTTCGAAGATTTATATTGAATTTCTTTCGTTATACAGTGAATAATTCTGATTTTGACCTAATTGTGTCTGCATGATATAGTTGCAATCTTGGCGAATGATACTAATATTTCAAGAAGAGATCACCAATAAATAAGTAGTTATCAGAGCTGCATGAAACATGAATAATGGTCAATATAATTTTTAAGCGTTTTATTACAAGAAAGCTTTGGAAAAGGATGGATGCCAAGATGTTTAATAAGAGAATAAAAGAAGATAACGGGAAACATCTACAATGGCCGAAAATTACAGCCGCATGCCAGAATCAACCAGGGAACCGCACAATAAAAAACACCAATAAAAAGAGAAAAGCCCAATGTAAACAACAATAGGAACTCAGGATAGCCGGACTTCATACTGGCACTAGCAAGAGCTAGCGGTAGCGTTAAACCCGTTTATCGCTACATCTTTATACTATATTAAACATACAAATAAAACCCAATATAGGAAGACTACTTACTGCAAGACAACAATCTTGAAAATGAAAGATTAAGACAAAGCCTAATTTGGAAAGATGGGTCAAGGAGTGATCGCCACTAAAAAAAATCTACTACCTCAAGGAGCTTAGTCTATTGGTAAAACACTGTAGCACTGTAGAAGAAAAACTAGAAAGTACAAGAAGAGTTTGTTAAAGAATCATTATGGATTTTAGTAGATATCGGCAGTAAAAGTTAGAGGTCAGTACACCAGTTACTTCTTCAATTCATTTGATCCCAATGTGTTCATTTATAATTTACAATTACTTACCAATCTGTCTAATTAGATACTGTTATCTTCGCAAATATCAGCACCCCCCCCCCCCCGAAATAGAATAGAAAAACTCAAGCAAATTTTTAATTACCTATCTTGATCCGGTTTAAGGTCAATATCTTCAGAAACAAACATAAACTGGTGGCACAGAGAAGACTTTGGCAGGACTTGGTGATATAAGTTATGCAAGGAGTTTGTATCATATCTGCACGTGAATACAAAAAGTTCACACCATTTTTTTTTGTTCAAAGATAGACCATTTGCTTTCTGAAAATCACTGTTGAAATTAAAAACCTAAAGAAAATGTCTTAATCTGAGAAGTTTCCTTACAAAAATGACTCAGTTTACTTGTCGAAGGTGCCATGATATATTTAGTAAAACATAAAACAAAAATTGGAAATAGGGTTTGTGTTGTCAGTTTGAGGTGATCTGACGTACAAGAATGTCCAATTACCTTCAGTTCAAATATATTATACGTTTGATAATTTAGTTTTCATAACGAGAAGGAATTGTATATCGATGGTTATCAACTAGAGTAATGTAATTTCAAAATATTTGAAATTAGATAACGAGAGTTGATATCCAGCGATATACAATTCTTTCGAGTTGTTAAAACTATTTCTCTTATGATTTTCATAAATAAATGCAGTGAAATTCTAGTGCCGAACTGCTGTTTAACACCGTAGCTAGGTAACGTTAATCACGGTCAACGAGATTTCACAGTTGTCCAATAGTAACGTTGAAAAAATAATAGCACATCACGCGTGATGTGTTACTACTTGGCGCTCGACCAATGAAATTCCTGTAAAAGCAATTCAACAAGTTCATATCTAACTCCAGCTTCAAAGTCTCGTTGTGTACCACAAATAACTATTCGCGCAAGGAAGAGAAATTACGCGTGCATCATAAGAGAATACAAATAACTAAATACCGATGTTACTGTGAAATTTGGTTCTGCATATGCGCATTTCGACAACTTATGTCTCTTCAGTGCAGACTCTAAACGTTTGGAAGACCATAAAGTCAAAGATGTTTAAAAACTGATAGAGAACAAATAACCAAATATGATCTTAATAGAAAGCCAAAATCAGCTAAGGACAGAGCTTTGCATGAGGGAGATACTCATTAGTTTCCACAAAATTTACAAAAATTAGATATTGTAAGGTTCCAAATAGAATCGGTTTTCGGGTCAGCACCGAAGTACTGACTACTGGGCTGGTGAATACCCTCGGGGACTAACAGTCCACAAGCAGAGGCATCGACCCAGTGGTAACAAATAACTAAATACCGAAGTTACTGTGAAATTTTGTTCTGCACAAGTAACGAAATAAAGGTATGATCCATATCTAATAAGATTAAATGGGTTTGTTTTATTGATACCTAGAGAATATTCTTATCATGTACTTGTATTCTAAACTTTCATCGTTCCGTTTACTGGGCTTAAATTTATTTCGATGGGATTTGCCTCTTAAGGAATAGATCTATTATGAATAGCTGAAGCACTTCCGTGTTCTTGAAATGACCTAAATGAAATGAACACATATCACTACTCAAATTAAATTGTTTGTGTAACCTTGAGTAAAGTATTTAACGCGATAATTAAAAAAAATTAAAATCCCTGGAAATGCTCCATTGTCCAAAAAAAACCTTTTCATGGCAGTCTCTTCAAATTCTGCCCAGAAGGTAAAGATATGGTCAGTCAAAGTAGTCTCCTCAAAATTGTGTTGTTCAGAGTATGGTGATAAAAAGAAAGAAGCAGCCTGCGTTTGGTTTGACTTAATCAAATACATGTATATGTATACAAATAATATAATTTATACGCATTAATTATGCAGAATTCTTTAGGCATTATTTCAACTTCTATTTCATTTATTCATAATGTTTCTCTTTCACAAAAAAGACGCATAGAATCTATTTGCGAGTAGCAAAACGGGACTTTTTCATCACGAGAATCCAAACTGAAACGCTGATAAGTTGCTAATGCTTAAATACGCATTATTACAACAAAAAGAAAAGCAATGATGTATTGTTACATGATGTCTTAATTAATATGTTTGGTGTATCATGTATCGCTATTCAGGGAAGAAGCTATGTTTGAACCTTTCTTAAAACGATTTACAAAAAAAAGTACATTATTTCTTTTTCTTTTAATGCATTCAATGTATGCACCAGAAGGTGAAATTCATGCCAAATAATACAGATTTTATTGCGAAGAAAATATTCTTCATTTGATAAATCAAAAGTTGTTTTTCTTATTTTTTAAATTAGAATATGAACTACACTTAGATTTCAAAGCAAAATTACAGGCGTATAGTCAAAACAATTGCAATATTAATTGATGGTACATGTAACAGGGATTAATAATAACTTTTGTACAAATAATATGTCGAAATTGCAGTGCTAAGATATATAAATAAGACGAGCAATTGGTTATTTCATCTGGTAACATGAAATATTCGAACGAGGTTTGGCATATTAACTTTAGTCAAGAAATAAAAAATAACGAAGTTGCAGAAAAAACAGTAAATTCCGTTATGCTGTACATGTGTTCGAAGGAGTAACCTCTTGTCAGCATCATTAAAATCAAATAAAATGCAAAGCCATAATAGTCCATGGGCTGGAGTACCCCCCCCCCTCCCCCATGCACCCCCTATTTCCCAACCCCACCCATTTTTTAAGTCTGCATACATCCCCTCTTCAAAATAAAACATGTTAACACGAGCATAACCTGCACACACTGGTGGAACATTGCCCATTTTCAGACCCACTACCGAAATTTTGGAAAATTTCGTTTTTCGTTCAAGTTTTTCTTTCAGTTGCTTCAAAATGTTGACCAAATGCTTCCCAGTTTTAAAAACGATGTATCAAATGATTGCTTATTGTATGAGCTTTACAAAGATCTCAAATTTTTACAATTTCTATGCCCAATACGTTCCATAGGGCCATTAAACGTACCCCTACCCCTATGAAATGTTGAGGAAAATTTAGATATTTTCGTTGAAATTGCGTAAGTTGATGGTCTAAAGAACCCGAAGTGCATCTCAATTCCCGATTCTGAAAATTGTTTTTGGTTTTTAAATCTATTTTCTTGAATATAAAACATGCTAACATAATTTTAACATATTTTTCATGACCAAAGTTTTGTTTTCAAATAGACCAACTAAATGGATGTTTGAATATTTCCGATTTTGATGAAGTTTTGTCATTCTTTTGCCCAATATTACTTTTTAGTAAACAAGTATCATTTAAAGTAGGTATCAAATGAAAGCTTGTTATATTTGCTTTACAACTATTACAAATAATGGCCAATCTTATGTAATATAAACATCGTACATCAATAAAACTTACCCCTACCCCAACAAATTTACTGTAAAATTGTCAATTTTTTTGTCTATGTTCGCATAAAAATAACCAGAACACTCAAAATGTGTGTTGTATATGACAATGTTTCATAAATTAAACGATGATTTCGTATTTTGACAGCCATTTGCTGACTTAAACTCAATATTTTGCCTGAAATTGATGAAAAATTGGAATTTTCAACATTTCAGATTTGTCTAAATTTCACTGTTAAATCGTTATATATGCCAAATCTGGAGGATATATCTGCAGATGTACCAATTTATTGTTCAAAGCGATCTATTAGATGTCTGAAAACATTGTTAAGAAAAACAAGAAGTGTTTGATGTGACTCAAAATACCGAAAATCTTACCCCTTCCCCAACAAATTTTCCTTAAAATTGTCAATTTTTTATCTATGTTCGCAACAAATTAACTCAAACACGCAAAATGTGTGTTGTATATAACAATGTTTCATACATGTACATTTTACCATGATTTCGTATTTTGACAGCCATTTGTTGACTTAAACTCAATATTTTGCCTGAAATTTATGAGAGATCGGAATTTTCAACATTTCAGATTTGCCTAATTTTCACTGTTAAATCGTTATATATGCCAAATCTGGATGATATATCTGCAGATGTGTCAATTAATTGTTCTAAGCAATACATGAGTTGTCTTAAAACAGTGTTTAGAATATCAAGGGGTGTTTAATGTGACTCTGAATACAGAGAATTTTCCCTAAAATTGTCATTTTTTTTTTATCTATGTTCGCATAAAAATAACTAGAACATGCAAAATGTGTGTTATATATGACAATGCTGCATGAATTACACCATGATCTGGTATTTTAATAGCCATTGGTTTACTTAAAATAAATATTTGGCCCGAACTGATTGGAAATGGGAATTTTAAACATTTCAGTTTTCTCCAAAGTGCATTGTTAAATCGTAATATATGTAAAATCTGAAGGATTCATCTGCAAATATGCAATTTAATTGTTCTAAGTGATACATAGGTTGTCTTAAAACACTGTTTAGAAAAACAAGGACTGTTTAATGTGACTCTAAATACCGAAAAAATTACCCCTACCCCAACAAATTTTCCCTATAATAGTCATTTTTTTTACTATATTCACATAAAAATAACTAAAACACACAAAATCTGCATTGCATATAACAATGTTGCATAATTTCTATCATGATTTGGGATTTTAAGTCCCACTTGTCAGCTTTAACTCAATATTTTGTACAGAATTGATGAAAAATGGGAATTTTCAGCATTTCAGATTTGTCCAAAATTCACTTTTAAATAGTTGTACGTTGCAAATCTGGAGCATTTATATGCAGATATGCCAATTCATTGTTCTAACGGATATATAAGTTATCTAAAAACAATGTTTAGAAGAACAAGAGTGTTCAATGTTACTATAAATACCGAAAATTTTCCCCCATACACCAAGATAATGGTGCTTAAAAATCCCCAGAATATGTATGTCTGTACATTTATATCAACAAAACATACTAATATTTTACTTTCTTTTTAAAAAATGCATTTAATATATCACAATATGCAATTTTAACGCCAAACTATGGGTAAAATTGTATATTTTGGGCAATTTTCGTGAAAAATGGTATTTTTCAGCATTTCGGAATTTTACAAAATTCAAAGTTGAATTGTTGTATAAATACCCATAAACCACACGCATGATCTTATTTGTGAGATATTGGAGTCTCTGTGTATTTTGGTGTTTGAAATGATATGTTATTGGACCTTTACACAATGTTTAAGCTTTTTCAAGCTGAATAAAATGAAATAAATTTTGTTGAATAAGTGGTAAGGGGTTATATGTTTGTAATTTATGAGAATGTAGTTATTCAAAAATGTTTAAAAACATATTTTCTTATGGCTTAGATATAATGAAGGGATATCTAATCAACGTTTTCAAGTTACCTATCATTTTCATGAAGTATTTGCATCAGCAGAAATTCTGAAAAACGGAAAATTTCCATTTTGCATACAATTTCGAGCAAAATAGTCAAAAAGAGACCTCTTAAAAAGTTTAAATCTACTTAAATGATCTTCTGCGTGTCAGCTTTAGTAAAATAAACCCTAGAATTCTAATAAAACATTATTCTTGAATCATTTAGAGCCTGAATATTTCATATTTTCCCTTAATTTTTAGGGGGAGGGGTGCTAATTTTGACATTTCTGAACCTACAATACGTCTGAAAGTAAAATGTTTGCACACGATTTGTTGCTATCATATCATTTATCATTATTACATCGGCAATTATTAAATATCTATTCAGATTTTTACGACCATAAAGTCAGAAAGTCGAAACTGTGAAAAAATCTTAAATTCCGAAAATTCCCATTTTTCAAAAATTTTATACCAAAAATAAAAGATTATAGACTTTAATGGTTTTATTTTCCAACATTGTATCACAACTGATAAGTTAGGCATAAAAACTAGATCAAATGACGCTGGTTGTTTACCTGAAAGGAATTAAGCGCCTAAAATTGTCATTTTCGCTATGTTTTTGCAGGGGGAGGGGTACATTTTTTGTATCCCTAGGTCATAAAAATGGCGTAAAGGGCCCAAACTTGAATTCATTATAAAGAATATTAAATTGGCTTTAATTTGGTACCAAATTTCAGTACATAGTACTAATCTTTAAATAATTATGGAGCTTAAAAGATGAAAATTAGGTTAAAATGAAAATACAAGACTTTTCGCGGTGTACTATAAAAGTGGCCCCAAACTGTCTATGCGTGCAGGTTATGTTTACATGTTTTATTTTGAAGAGGGGATATAGGAGGACTGAAAAAAATCGGTCTAGATGGGAAGTGGGGGAGGGTTCACGGAAAGTGATTTCAGCCCATGGCCTATAATCCAAAAGCAGTAAAAAAGAAGTACTCATTACCAAATAACATCGAAATAGGAGGCCAAATCCAGTACCAAGGACATCTACCGAGTGCCATAGTTTTATTACAATAAATAACGCTTAAGGAATTTGAAGTTAGAAAAAAAACAGTAAATTTCAATAAAATGCAATTTAAATTGTGCATGTCAGACATGTTTGCCTATTCGGCTGGTAAATATCCTCGGAGGCCTCTGCTCCACAAGCAGTGGCATCGACCCAATGGTTTCAAAATACAAAAATCGGTTTTGAGATATAATGTTAACATTATCAGCAACTAAACAATCATCGAATTAGGAGACGGGCTTGCCATTTGCATAACTCTCCACCGCTTCTCCCATGAATCACAAAATTTTTGTAAGTTACCTATGGTGTATCTATTTTTGTCAAAGTTGGCTATTTTTAATATTTCATCCTAAATCTCTCCGTACATTAGTACATGTACCCTGCGACATGGTTTCTACATGTTGTAAACGCCGATCTACAAAGATTTATATTGAATTGGCGGATTTCCTATTTTGAAGACCTTTACAAATTCAAGTTCGTCTTCTCCATATTTACTCGGCCCACGAAATGCATCCTTGAATAAGACATATTCTAGCTATATTTGTGATGCTCATACCGTATAAGCGGTTATTTTCGCGAGGTCTTAATTTTCGCTTTATTTGCGACCATTCTGAAGTCGCGAAAATTGAATACTGCGAAATATAATTTATATGAGACTTTATACAGTAAATGATAAGCAATTGCGAAAATTTGATTCCCTCGAAAATAAAGTCCTTCAATTTTGAAAGAAATCGTGAAATTTGTGTCCCGCGAAAATAACCACTTATACGGTAATTTTGGATTAATCTTGCATATATTTTTAAAAAATTTGATACTTTATCATTCAAAGAAGCCCCCAATCCACTTCCAAGTTAAAATTGTGAAAAGCTCAGATGAATAATCAATCCCTTCGCTTCAGTTTCCAATTCATGTGTGAACGATGGCCAAAGAATATTGACGTTCACGGAACTAAACAAAAAGAATCCCGGGGGAAAATCATTTTCCCGTATATTCAGTATTTCCCATGGAATTCTAAAAAATATCCAATGGAAGAAAATATCCCCATCATTGGAAATTAAAGAAATTTGTTGGGAACTATTAGTCCATGGAAAAGGTATCAAATTGATTTTCCATTGGATTATGATATTTTTAATTCTAAAATTGATACTGTGTTAAATATGACATAACAAATTGGACTTTGTTGAAATTTCGCAAATTTTGGTTATTCACATTTACTTGGTAGCTAGGAAATTTGCAGTCAAATAGGAATGAGTTTGTAGCGTTTTTGTGGATTAACTTTATCTAAGTGTGAAAAAAGTGTAGAAAAAAAACTTGACTATATCTGAGTAAATTCGAATTTACTTTCACAGTGTAAACAAACCCTGAGCCGTGAATTTTCAAGACTCTTAATTAACACTAGTTATCAAATGAAAATACCAGTATTAAATTCATATTTTCGCAATTTTTCCCTGCACACGAAAACAAAAGGTACTATGTTTTCTTTTCTTATTTCACATTCGGATTTATAGCGGACTTGAAGTGTTGGACTCCATTTAACCGTTTCTTTCATGAGATTTGAATGACCAGTTTTTTCTTACATCTTTGAGTTGATTGTTTTCCAATGTTTAAATTTCATATGCACTAACGAGGAATAAATTGTCGAATTGGCCAATTAACAGTTCCTTCCGTATTTTGTTGTTTATACAATAGTGAATCTAGCTTAAAATACAAAAAAAAGTTCTAGTTTTATTGAAATTGATTGTTTATTGAAGATTATACTGACCGACCTTAGTCACTTCAGAAAAATTCTTTCAAAAGCTGATTCTTTGGTACCATGACAACAAAGGGTCCTAAAAAACTTACCGAAACTTAGAAATATACCTTTTACGCTATAAGCTGTACTATCTTGAAAGCATGTATGGTGCTCACTCTTTCCTACGAATATGAAGGTACACCCCCTCTGGATATATACTTTTTGTCCCAAAATTCTGAAAAAACACGTAATTTTAATCTCTTCAAATAAAACAAGCAATATACAAGTATACTCTATATGAAATTGCAATATTTCCATACATTCAGGGTTGTTCCAGAATTAAATATGAGGGGAAATAACTAGAGGCTCAGAGACTGAGCCTGTATCGCTCACCTAAAAAAATGCTTCTATGACCAAAAAAAGATGCATTTTAGCAATGAGGTCTAATATTAAACTATGTTCTCAATTGGCACAAGTGTTTTTGTCTGCAGATCCCATTGTAATGAGTAATCTTTGCAGAGAACCTTTAATACACCATCCAAACACAGTTTAATTAAATTTACTTGAATATAGTTTCAGAGGCGATAATGAAAAGTATGGTTTTCATAAAACACGCTACGATGTTCAACTATGCTCTGCACTGAAAGCCATGTTTTTTGTTGGATCAAAATAAAATGAGCAAATTTTGTAAAGTATCTTTCGTTCATCATTCCTGTAAAGTTTGGTTGAATTTGCCTCAGCAGTTGCAGAGGAAAAGATTAAAATGTGACTTTTCCCATAGGGTCCAATATTAAACCTAAGTTCCGCACTGGCGGCCATTTTCTTTTTGTCAGACTCAATTAAAATTTGCATTCTTTTTAAATGACCTTTAGTACATCATTTCTGTAAAGTTTGGTTGAATTTGCTACAGTCCCTTCATATGAGAACATGAAAATGTGATTTTCCAATATGGTGCAATGTCAAACCTAAGTTCCGTGCTTATCAGGCTGCCATGTTTTTTTATCAGATCTGAATGAAATGAGCAATCTTTGTTAATGACCTTTAGTACATAATTCCTTTGGTTTGGTTGAATTTGCTTCAGTGATTTAAGGAGAAGATGAAGATCTGATTTTTCGCATAGGGTCCAATGTGAAACCTAAGTTCCACGCTGGCAGCCATGTTTTTGTAGGATCAGAACAAAATGAGCAATCTTTGTAAAGGAGCTTTAGTACATCATTCCTCTAAAGTTTGATTGAATTTGTTTCAGTGGTTTCAGAGGAGAAGATGAAAATGCGATTGTCCCATAGGGTCCAATTTAAAATTATGTTCCCTGCTGGCAGCCATGTTTTTTATTGGATTGGGGCAAAATGTGTAATCTTTGTTAAGGACATTTAGTACATCATTTCTGTAAAATTTGGTTGAATTTGCTTCAGTGGTTTCAGAAGAGAAGATGAAAATGTGATTTTCCCATAGGTTCCAATTGTTCCCTGCTGGTGGCCATGTTTTTTCTCTGATCGGAAGAAAATGAGCAATCTTTGTTAAAGTCCTTTAGTCCATCAATCCTGTAAAGTTTGGTTGAATTTGCTTCAGTTGTTTCAGAGGAGAAGATGAAAATGTGATTTTCCCATAGGGTCCAATTTCAAACCATGTTTCGTGGTGGGGGCCAGTGTTTTTTGTCGAAACGGAACGAAATGAGCAATTTTCGTGAAGGACCTTCAGTACATCATTTCTGTAAAGTTTGGTTGAATTTGCTTTAGTCGTTTCAATCGAAGATGAAAAACCACGTTTCGTGCTGGCGGCCTTGTTTTTGTCTGATCAGAAGGAAATAAGCAATCTTGTTAAGTACCTTTAGTACATCATTCCGGTAAAAGTTTGGCTGAATTTGCTCCAGTCGTTTCAGAGCAGAAGAGGAAAATGTGATTTTTCCTATAGGGTCTAATGTAAACCTAAGTTCTGCGCTGGTTGCCATGTTTTTTATCGGATCAGAAAGAAATTAGCAATCTTTGTTAAGGTCCTTTAGTACATCATTCCCATAAATTTGGTTGAATTTGCTTCTAATCAGCAATTTCAGAGCTGAAGATGAAAATGTGATTTTCCCCATAGGGTCCAAAATTAAACCATGTTCCGTGCTGGCGGCCATGTTTTTTATCTGATCAGAACGAAATGAGCAATCGTTGTTAAGGACCTTTAGTACATCATTCCTGTAAAGTTGGTTGAATTTGCTTCAGTGGTTTCAGAACAGAAGATGAAAATGTGATTTTTTCCATAGCGTCCAATGTTAAACCTAAGTTAAACCTAAGTTCCGTGCTGGCGGCCAGGTTTTTGTCGGATCGGAACGAAATGAGCAATCTTTGTAAAGGACATTCCATACATCATTCCTTTAAAGTTTGTTTGAATTTGCTTCAGTAGTTTCAGAGGAGAAGATGAAAATGTGAAAAGTTTAACGGACGGACGGACGCCAAGTGATGGCAAAAGCTCACAGACCCTTTGTGTCAGGTGAACTAAAAAGTATTGACCACGGCTGATGTTCAAACTTGACCAAGGTATTAGTGGTATTAATATTTGGTGTAAATTTCATTAGAATCTGTCAAAGCCATGAAAGCGCGTACAAAGGTCAATATTTTGGTAAAACGGAGTCATTATTTTGGTCACAGTTCCAAAACTCCGTCAAAAAGTCTCTACGGAAATTGATCTTCAAATTTGACCAAGTTATTAGTGGTATAAACATTTGGTATAAATTTCATGAGAATCCGTCAAAATTTTTAGGCATTAGAGTGCTTACAAGGTCAATTCTGGCTAAAATCGTGTCGTTATTTTGATCAAAGTCCCATAACTCTGTCAAAAAGTATCGACCGAGGCTGATTTAAGAACTTGACCAATGTATTAATAGTATTAACATTTGGTATAAGTTTCATGAGAATCCGTTAAAATTTGTAGGCATGAGAGCGCTAACAAGGACAATTCTTGCCTAAAACAAGGGTCAATATTTTTGTCAAAGTCCTATAACTCCGTCAAAAAGTATCGACCGAGGCTGATTTTCAAACTTGACCGAGGTATTAGTAGTATAAATATTTGGTATAAATTTCATGAGAATTCGTTAAAATTTGTAGGCATGACAGCGCTTACAAGGTCAATTTTTGGAGAAAACAAGAGTCATGATTTCGGTCAAAGTCCCATTACTCCATCAAAAAGTATCGACCGAGGCTGATTTTCGATCTTGACCGAGGTATTAGTAATAGAAAAATTTGATATAAATTTCATGAGAATCCGTCAAAATTTGTAGACATCAGAGCGCTTACATGGTCAATTTTGGGATAAAACAGAGTCATGATTTCGGTGAAAGTCCCATAACTCCGTCAAAAAGTATTGACCAGGGCTGATTTTTGATTTTGACCGAGGTATTATTGATATAAACATTGAGTATAAATTTCATGAGAATCCGTCAAAATTTGTAGGCGTGAGAGCGCTTACAAAAAAGTGTGACGGATGGACGGACGGACGCCCGGCATTTCAATGTCCCCTCTCCGCGTTGCGGTGGGGGACAAAATTACCAAAGTTAATGTAAATTGAGCAGCAACAATAAAAGCTTTATAAATAGTGTGACAGTAGTTAATTTGTATGATGAAGATTGATTCCATTTCTGCCTAATTGTTTTTTTATCTGAGCACAGACTCCAAATCGTTGTTCTGATTTTCTATACGTTTGGGTATTAGTCTACATATGTCTAGTTTTATAGGAAATGATCTGTTGTTTTCGGATATTTTTTTTAAAGTAACTTGTACCGCTCCATTATGGCAGATATATTTTGAAGAAATTACGGTTTTGTCAGCAAAAAGAAAATACAGTGGAACCTGTCTAATCCGACACACGGTGGGACCATAAAAATGTGTCGGATTATACAGGATGTCGGAATACTCAGGTTCAAAAAGCATTAAAAAACATCTATGGGATAAATAAATCACGTCGGATTTCACAGGATGTTGGAATACTCAGGTGTCGGATTACACAGGTTCCACTGTATAAACTAAATGTCACAAAAGTTATTTGTTTTTGCCTTTGATTGATTCAGCGGGTTTACGTTTTATACATAAAAAACACAAACAACATAACTAAACGGTTTATGTTTAATTGACTTTTTAGCTAAAGGTCAACCATTGGTTCGAAAGGTCTGCACCATTTGAGACTTTTGAGGGAGGGGTGTAATATTCTTGGTCTTTGAAAAATTATTTTACATTTGTCAATCCCGCACCCCCTCTATGTATAAAGGAAGAATCTAAAAGAAACCTGATGTTTTACAGTTATTTAGAAAAAACGTGTACACGCACTCCCCTCAAACTTATAAGAAAAGGATTATCTTGCACCCGCATGATGTTTTTCCCGGTGATCGCAAAATATTGTCGCTTTCATACATCTCGTAAGACAATATGGGAGACATCAACAGAAAGGTCCACTACCACTTTTCTGGAAAAACGATGCAAACCAATCTCGACTGCAGCAGCCCTGAAATGGTTATATCGAATTGGAGTCACTGGTTTGAACGCATATATTGTATTAATCCAGGACGCCCTTCAGGACGCAGTTCTTACAGATAACAGTTATTCCGAAATTTGTACAATCTTTCCGAAATTAGCTAATAGTTAGTTTCAATGAATTACATTTTTATTTGAGGAAGGTAGACCGTATAGGTGTTGCATGAACTTTCCAATGTTTGGGCTTGTAATTGGTAGTAAGGAGAAAACAAATTCAGCAGCATCAATAAGATATTGTAGCAAATAAATCTGGATCGCCGGGAACAGGATTATAACATTACGCAACAAATCAGGAACAAACATCAGGATGGTTTTAAAAAAATATATTTTACTAATTTAAATAAATCTCATTAGACGCCTTTTCGATTGAACATTCAGAAATTTCCATTGATTTATTCACTTTTTCACCTTTTTGGGGCCATTTAGGGCTTGCTATATGGTGTGAGGTTCCTCACTGTGTTGAAGACCGTACGGTGACTCCTAGATGCTTTGTTTTGGGTCGTTTTAACCTTTATATTGGATGTTGTCTCCTTGATATTTACCCCATTTCCTTTCTTTTTTCATATTGAAAAGAAGCATAATGGTTTGTTTAAAGCATCATTCATATTAATTGAACCGGACATAATACGTAGCTTTTCCGTTAACAGTTTTTCTCTATTGAGTGACGAAAAGACGCTCAACAATGTGAAATGGTTTACGTGAACGATGCTAGCATACAGAAAATTAGATTGAAGAATAATCTAGCAAAAGGATGTCTTGCGCGGGAGCTAAATCTTACATATTAGCTTAGTGGCAGGTGGCTGGAAAATAGTAAAAAAGCCAGCAAGTCAAATAATCTTTCAAGGTTTTGAATACATGATCTAAAATAAAGACACAAGATTTTCTTTGTGTACAAACACTTTTGAAAAGTCACTTCGAAAAGTTTAACGAACTTGGACGTTATAATAAGGGAGAATAAGCAAACATTTGCAGCCAGTGGAATAAACAATACTTCAGTAGTAGGTTGTAATAGATCAAATCCAAGAATATTATTTTCAAAATGCTGTGTTTGCTGTTGCTGTGGTTTTAAGGGGAAATTTTACAAACGGAGACTTGTTGATCAATCTCAGATTGAAAAACATAGAACGGGTCTGTTTTTTCCGGATTTAAAATTACCGCTGAGTTGGTCTGGGAATCTCAGATAAGAAAAGTGAGAACGTTAAGAAATCCCGGAATTTATTGGCGTCTAAGGTCTGTGATCTCAAGACTTTAAAAGTCTGGTTCTAGTCTTAGTTTCTCCAAGAAAAGGTGCAAATACCAGACTATCCTAACCATAACCAGAATGTTAGCTGATCGGTAAATAAATGTTGTTCAGACAAAAACTGGTAGAGAAACCAGACCATTTCCAGACCTTTTCCCACACCATAACCAGGCATATCCTGGACTTTCGTATTAGCATATACAAACTAGAGTAATGACTGTCGGAAACGACAGTAATCCCCCACCCCCTGTTTGACACAGAAGTCAGCTATAGACCCTGGATATAATTTTTCTTTGACAGTCACTATTTTTACCGTAAGGAATTAAATATATATGGTTATTAGGCAGAATTCCAAAAAATAAGTAGTCTTTGAGACTTTTAGGAATTTTGTCAACTTGGAATCATATATTTTGGAAAATCAAATTGGTGAAATGTTTCTTCTAATTCTAAAAAAAAATAACTATGGTTTCAATGTAGAATTCCAAAAATTAGTGGTCTTTGACAAGTTCAGGAAATTTACCAAATTTGGAATCAATTATTTTGGAAATCCAATTGGTGAAAATGATTGACCTTATCAAAACAAATGCTAACCGTTTGGTTGCTAGGTAGAATTCCAAAAAAAATACGTGGTCCTTGAAACTTTCAGGAAATTTACCAAAATTGGAATCAAATATTTTTGAAAATCACCCTAATGGAAACAAATCCTAACAGTTTTGTTGCTAGGTAGAATTCCAAAAAATAAGTGATCTTTGACAATTTCAGGAAATTAACCAAAATTGGATTCAAATATTTTTGAAATTCAATTGGTGAAATGACTGAATACCGAAGTAACTGTGAATTTGAATTCTGCATATGCGCATTTCGACAACTTATGTCTCTTCAGTGCAGATAAAATCTAAACGTTTGGAAGACCATAAACTCAAAGATGTTTAAAAACTGATAGAGAACAAATAACTAATATGATCTAAATGTAAAGCCAAAATCAGCTAAGGACAGAGCTTTGCGTGTGTATAGAGTACAAAATGACGTTTTTGTTGCTTTATTCCAGTTTCACTTGTGTATACTTTTTAAAAGATAATTTCAGGTGTTTACTCTTATTAATCAAGTTAACTGAAGTTAACACATTTTGAACTATAATGCTGTATTAGAGAACTTGAAAAAATCTACAAAATATTACTATCAAACTCCTCTAAGATGGCTCAGCGGTATTATTCAGCCATTTTTTGTCCGATACTTGCTCATTTAAGTTTCATGCAATACGAAATTTAACAAAATAGTTATTAAAATGAAAATAAAGTTCAAATGTACATAAAATTTATATTTCTAATCATTTTTATAACATTTTCGTTTCAAAAACGTGAACTAAAACACATGAGCTTTAAATCTGTGGCTGGATTTACAGAACACTCAAATTATTAAAGGGAGATAATTTGATAAAATAATTTAATATAGATATCTCAAGAGACATTGCCATTTTGCAATATTTCTCTCTTATTTCCACGGTAACCCCAAATTTTATTTTTTATATGTATACTACATAATGATAGTTAAAGACATGCAAAGTATGAAAAAAATCTATAATATATTTTTCAAACTATCCTCACATATAATCATTTTCCCTATCATTTTAATGTAAAATCCTGAAATTTTCAATTTCAGATTTTGCGCTTAAATGCACGGTGATCCCCAAATTTTATTTCACATTTTGAACAATAACACAATTATGTTTCTACACAGAAAATTTCACAAAATTCTATAAGAGACACCTTAATTTCGGTATTTGTTTTTATAACATGTAGAATACAAGTTCAACATTTGATGAAATGTATAAATAAAGCAAAGAGGTATCCAATAATATAATTGCAAAAATGAATTTCGAGTTTTTTTTATGACACACAAACGTATAGTCGTTCTATTTCAAAAATTTTGGGTGTGTCAATGAGTATTATGATTATATTTATTACAGAGTCACATCATTGTTTTGGTTTTTGTCTTTTATCAAAGTTTATCGTCTTTCCTTTAAACGAATGAGTCTGGCAATGGGGTAATAATCATTTTCGTCAAATGCGAGATGCAAATCCCAAAAGATTTAGATCTTGTGGTTTCTGTCGTAATCTCTTGTTCTAGCAGATATATTGATGGATCCATTTAGCAAAAGATGTATTAAAGATGGAAAGAACATCATCACTATATCTGTAAGTGAGATCGGAGGATCTATCATCTTTTATTTTATGAATCTCTGATGAAAGTCAGTGTCGTAAGAATATAAAAACAAGTTTGCGAGAACACAATTAATGCCCATTTGGATGCCAACTTGCTGTTGATAAATAGCACCTCCAAATATGACAAATATTTTATCAATTAGAAAATCAAGCATACTGTACACCTGTATAATAAAATTATATTTCAAGAAGATTAACAGTACACAATATTTAATTATTTTGTAGCAATTGAAAAGTGTAGATATCTGAAGTTACGAAATCCAGTTGTTTCGAGGTCAAAAGTTACAACTGAGATAACATTGCCATCAGACTAAATAGCTGTAGAAACAGGAGATGGAATGCATTCTGGTACATTGAATGTGAAGAGCCGAAAATTGAGTTTATGAACTTAATCTTGGACTGTTCACATTAAATAAACCGCAAAGTGAGTTATGTAAAATGTGAAGAACCAGAGATTGAGTTTATGGGTCAATAAACCAAAAATAAATTATAATTAATACTATAATTTCGGTTCTCACTTACTTTAATATAATGCTGTTTAAATAATTTCCATTTTTACGTCAAGTAAACAACATTTGGTTTACTTGAAATATACCTAAACTTTTTAACCAATCAGATAATGTCTTACAATCAATGAATACATTCTTGTATTAAAAATTTTAGGTAATGCTTCATTGATTGGACAGTAAGCGGAGAAATGTTTTACCTTTGACCTGAAGTCGTCTGATTGTCGGAAGTGTATGCATACTGACAATAATGCCAACCACGACTATTTGAAAAGTGTAGAGGCAATAGCAGTTGGAAATTTCCTTAATCTTTTACAATAAGTTCCGTAATAAGTTACTAGATTATTTAAAAAATATTGGGTACACAGTGTCAACGATTACAATGGCCGACGGTAGTAAAACCACAGATCGTCTTCACTCGGCAGTTGACGCGAATTTCCAGACAAACTGTTGAAATTCATGTCATGAAAAATCTGACGAACTGCATTTTGAGTAAAGGCCTCTTACTCATGCCAACGTAGATCAATCATTACTATCTTGATACCAACTTCTCACACGCTATCAGAACAAAGACAAACCTGAAGATATGAAAATGCTATAATTGAAAATTGGCACACTCTTTTGGCCATCATGTGAATTGTAATTCGATTCGGTGGTTTGTACTTTTTTTACCAAGACATATGAGGGCCAGATCTAACTGATAAATAGGTAAATTGTTTATCTATAGGAAACTTAACTTTAACAGTGATTGTCAAATTTCGGAAATGGGTCTTGATTTATTTCACGGTTTATGAATAAACCGTATATTTGCAATGTGAATCCTTAGTGCGTATTTTTTACTTAGAAAATCCGACAAATCCGTGGTGGTAAACACCTCTACAGAAGTAAAAGAGTTGACAAACTGTGGTTTGATATGTAATTTAAGAAAATTCAGCAAGAAGTAAATACAATAACAATGAAAGACTATTTAAAACATCTAGCAGAAAAACATTCCAATTAGAAATGAAATAAACAGCTGCGCCAAGTCGCATGATACGCCCGTCGTCACCCTTCAAAACTTTAAGTGATTAAGGTAAGGGGTTCTCAATTCAGAAGCACCTATAACTGCCCAATTAAGCTTGATATCTCTTTCAGAAATTAATCTGCAAAGTTTGAAGTGAGCTGATCAAAGTACTTATCAGTTAGAGCAGGACATGTAAAAAATAGCCTTAAAATTAACGAACAAAGTCCCATAACTCTTGCAAGAAAAATCGAAATTTCACGAATAAGTATACAGATATTGAACCCAAGATACCCAATACCTCTACAAAGTTTGAAGTGAAATGGCCAAAGGGTTGTCAAGTTCGAGAACAATATGTCAAAAATTGCCTTAAAATTGACGAACAAAGTCCCATAAATCTAGCAAGAAAAATCGAAATTTCCAGAAAAGTATACAGATCGTGAGGCCATCATACCCAATACCTCTTTAAAATTTGAAGTGAATTGGCCAAAGGGTTGTCAAGTTAGAGCACGACATATGAAACGGACGGACAATCGGTATACCATAATACGTCCGTCATTAGACGGGCGTATAAAAATGTAACCCAAAGGAGTGTTAGAAAATCGTTTTTAACCCCATGGAGGGTTGTAAAATCTTTCTCTAAAATGTCCCCAAAACAGAGCAACAAGTCAATTTTAATAAAAGAATGCTCTTTTCGAGCACTTTTATGTTAGAATTAAAAAGAAGAACGAAATTTTCAAGTTCCAAATTTTGATATAACACCGGCAGTATAATACCAAAGGACCAAAGAAGTGGAATTTACAAAACTCAAAGTCCAAAGACATGGTCAAAACGAGGACAATGAAAACAATGTTTAACACAGAAAACTATGACGTTAGACAGATACAAAGCACAGAAATACAAAAGACAACATTCAAAAACAAGGCATTCACAGTGTGAACTCCAGTAAACTGAGAGTGACATCAGGTGCTCAAAATTGATTTTGACAATATCCTTGTTAGACGTATTACTTAGGATGAAATTTCTCAAGTTGTAAAATTTTTAAAAACCAAAAGGCACGCGGATCTGACGTTATAAGCAGGGAGTACATTAAACACACATACATGTAACATATATTTATGCCATTCTATGTGAAGCTGTTCAATTTTATTTTTGACACTGGTGTTGTCCCTGAAATTGGGGAAAGTTTATACGGATTTACTGAACAACCGACTTGAAAATTTTGCATCTGAAAACGGGACTTTTGAGTCGGGTTTACTCAAAAAAATTAATGCATCAATAAAATTAAATCAATACATCAATACCTTGAGGGAAGTCTCTAATAAATAACACTGTTGAGCTAAGGGTGATTTATTTCTAATCTATTCGTAGCGCTTCAGGTTAATTGTTTTTCGTCAATTAAAATTTAGTTCAATAATTGTCATGACAAATAATAAGTACACTGCAATTTCAGAAATTGTTCATTTTTTCGGTGGTTATATATTTATTCCATGAGGTCAGGAATTCAGTTATTCTTCTAACTGGTATTTGAGAAGATCCTTTTCGCCTTCAATCACACGAGAGTTCCTATCTCGAAAGTCCCGTATTAGAACTCATTTGTAAATACCAAGCAGAGTTCGGAAAGGGTTATTCTACCATGAGAACATTTTCAGTTTATATTGTTTTATTCAATCTGGAAAGAAAGTGTGGTGTACTTTTGTAGATTTTCAAAAAGCATTTGACACAGTTTAAAGAAAAGGATTTTTGCAAAAGTTTATAATCAATGATATGTGCAATGATTTTTTATTTCATATTCAAGCTTTATTCTGATATTAAATCTTGTGTCAGGCATGATTCGTTTTACTCAAACTTTTTTTTGGAATTTGGAGTAAGATGGGGGAAAATCCGTCACCTTTCCTGTTTGCATTATTTATAAATGACCTTGAAGAGTTTTAGACAATATAGTTTGCTTGGGTAACAACAATTCAATGATGTTTGTCTGAATAAGGTTAGTATTTTAATTTTTTAATTATCATATACTTATTTTATATTTTGGCAGAATCGGTAGCAGAAATGCAGACAATGCCGGATAAATATGGAGATAAGGGTGAAAACCAATTGCACCGCAGTGTAGCGCTTTATATATCCTAACAATTCACGTGCAAAAGTGTTTGTAATGGAAAGTAAACTTGAAAATAGTTGAAACGTAACGAGCGTTCTCATTGGTTCTTTCAACTGAACCTTTTTCCTTTTATGTTAAAAATAGAAATCATGAATGAAAACTTGTTCGCTATGGAACGAGGACAATGCCATACAAATAATTTTAGTCAGATAACGAGAATGAGTTCAAGTTAACGATTTGTTGATAAAAAGTTGAAATAGTATATTTTATCTTCATGTCAATTTGAAGAAAAGTTTACATTTATTTTTTATTTAATTTTTGTCTTCGGCAAAAATCGCATTTAAAAAAAAAAAAAAAAAAAAAACCTTTGAAAATCAAATTAAACAGGCTTTAAAAAATATTCTAGTCAAAACTTGAAAGGGTATCTTGGGTGTAAGATTCCATTTTTTTTTTGCATTTGATACAGATATTGTGAATTTGATTTGAAAATACAGAATCAATGTCAATATATAATTTTATTTGGTCGTGGGGATACGGTTTTTTTTTCACAAAAGGAAAAAGGGATATTAAAATATTTGTTTACAGCAACGAATGGTTATCGATTTCCGCTAGTACATTCAACTTCAATGTCCTACTTGTTCATTTGTTATCAATCGTTTTGACGGTCTCATCAGTAAATTATCGAAATATGAATACCGGGACATTTTCATAGGCTTGAAAATATGGTTGAAGGAGTAATGTCAATATCTTGACATTTTGTCTGAAATTCACTAAAAGTACACGCTTTTAGAATATAACATGAAAAATTATTTTTTCATAGGCAAATATTTTTATATATTATGATATGGAAAAAGACAGAGGAGTCCGCATATCTGAGCAAATGTCAGAAATCAATGGTGACAACTACCTTAAATCACTTTTTTTTGTTTCAATTTCATCCATTTTTCATTAAGTTTTATAAATGTACAGTGAATGTTTCAAACTTCGGACACGTTAACTTTTTGCTTAATTTGTTTGACGTTCAGAAGTATGTTCAATTCTGATACATGTATACGGTCAAGTAAAAAAGAATAATTGTTAATTAAGAAATGCATAATTATACCGAGAACGTTTGAAAGCATAAACGAAGTACAATATGAAATAAAATATACAAATTTTTACGACTCTTTACGCTTTTTTTAATATTGTTGATGATATAATAAGAATAATGAACTCTTAGTATTTATCTGTCCAAGAAACTTATCTTTTTTTTTCAAACCCTCCGTTACCACCATAAAAATCCCGTCGTTAAAATGTGCTTAATTTTCTCGTACCCTGATTACATTTTCAACCCGAATCATAGGCCTTAATATAACCCCATTCCAATACCCGAAGTCAAAAACGACAATTACCTGCGTCCCCGAAAATGGTCCTTCCCATTGTTCCTACAATATATTGGACGAAAGTTATATTAAATATGCAAGCCTTGTCAGATGTAATTAACAAAATACCCCCAACAAAACAAAATACTTCTACCCGCACTTCTACAATATTGTACAAACATCCAAAGTAAAATAAATTGTTCCTGTATGGCCTGATGTTATGATCACGCAAAAATTATTTCTCATTCAAACACGTGAACTATTTTTACAAAAGACATAGTCCGTGGGCTGGAAACACTTTCCGTGCACCCCCACTTCCAAACCAGACCGGTTTTTTCAGTCCTTCTATGTCCCCTCTTCAAAATAAAACATGTTAACACGAACATAACCTGCACGCATAGACAGTATAGGGCAACTTTTATAGTACGACCGAAAAATTATTGTATTTTCGTTTTAACATAAGTTTCATCTTTTAAGCTCCATAACTTTTTACAGATAAGTAATATGTACTGAAATTTTCTATCAAATTAAAGGTAATTTAATATGCTTTACAATGAATACAAGTTTGGTAACTTTACGCCCATTTAATGATCAGGAGATACAAAAAATCTACCCCTACCCCTGCAAAAAATTGCGAAAATCTCGATTTTAGGCTGTCAATTCCTTTCAGATAAACAACCATCGTCATTTGATCTAGTTTTTATGCCTAACTTATTAGTTGTGATACAATGTTAGAAAATAAACCCATTAAAGTCCATAAAATTTTGATTTTCGGTATAAAATTTTTGAAAAATGGAATTTTTCGGAATTTTAGATTTTTCACATTTTCGACTTTTTGACCGATTTTACCGATTTTAAACCGATTTTATTTAAATTTGCAATATCAAAATTGTACCAAATTTTGTTTAAAACTAAGGAGTATCTCCCTCATGCATAGCTCTGTCCTTAGCTAAATTTTGGCTTTTCTATTTAGACCCTTTTGGTTATTTGTTCTCCATCAGATTTTACACGATTTGGTTAATGGACTTCCAAATGTTTTGGTTTTATTTGCACTGATGAGACATAAGTTGTCGAAATGCGCATATGCAGAAAATAAATTAACAGTAACTTCGGTATTATGATATTTGACTTAAGGGTCGTAAAAATCTGAATATATATTTAATAACTGCCGATGCAATAATAATTTATGATATGTTAGCAACAAATTGTATGCAAAAATTTTAGTTTCAGACGTATTATAGGTTCATAAATGTCAAAAATTAGCACCCCTCCTCCTAAAAATAAAGAGAAAATTTGAAATATTCAGGCTCTAAATGATAAAAAGATAATGTTTAATGGGAATTCTGGTGCGTATTTAACTAAAACTGACATGCAGAAGATCATTTAAGTACATTAAAACTTTTCAAAAGGTCTCTTTTCGACTCTTCTGTCCGAAATTGTATGAAAAATGGGAATTTTCCGTTTTTCAGAATTTCTGCTGATGCAATTACTTCATGAAATTGATATATAACTTGAAAATGTTGATTAAATATCGTTTCATCATATCTAAGCAATTAGAAAGTATGCTTTTAAGCCTTTTAGACTAACTACAGTCTCATAAATTACAAGCATATTACCCCTTACCACACACATATTCAACAACATTTATTTCATTTTATTCAGCTTGAAAAGCTTAAACATTGTATAAAGGTCCAATGATATATAATTTTCAAACACCAAAACACACAGAGCCTCCCATATATCAAAAATAAGATCATGCGCCCGGTTTATGGGCAGTTATTCAGCGATAATCGTCCAAAATATTCAATTTTACCCATATTTTGATGTATCAAATGCATCTTTTGCAAAGAAAGTAAAACATTAGTATGCTTTATTCATTTATATGTACAGACGGTCATATTTTGGAGATTTTTAAGTTTAATTTTGTTGGGGTAGGGGTAAGATTTTCAGTATTTAGAGTCGAATTGAACGCTCCTTATTTTCCCTAACAGTGTTTTTAAATAACATATGTATCGGTTAAGACAATAAATTGGCATATCTGCAGATAAATCCACCAGATTTGCCACATATACTGATTTAAAAGTGAATTTTGGACAAATCTTAAATGCTAAAAATTTCCATTTTTCATCAATTTTGAACAAAATATTGAGTTTTAAGCTGACAACTGGGATTTGAAATACCAAAATTATGGTAGTACTCATGCAAATTTATTATGTGCAAATGCAGAATTTGCGTGTGGTGGTTATTTTTATCCCAACATAGACAAAAAAATTGACAGTTTTGGGGGAAATGTGTTGGGGTAGGGGCAAGATTTTTGGTATTTAGAGTCACATTCAACACCCCCTTGTTTTTCTTAATAATGTTTTAAGACATCTAATGTATCGCTTAGAACAATTAATTGACATATCTGCAGATATATTCTATAGATTTGATACATATTGCGATTTAACAGTTAACTATGGACAAATCTGAAATGATGAAAATTCCCATTTTTCATCAATCTGGGGAGTAATAGTCGACCAACGGGTGTTAAAATACCAAAGCATGATGTAATTCATGCAGCATTACACATTTTGTATGTTCTTGTTATTTTTATGCGAACATAGACCAAAAATCACCAATTTCAGGGAAAATTTGTTGGGGTAGGGGTAAGATTTTCGGTATTTAGAGTATAACACTCCTTGTTTTTTAAACAATGTTTTAAGACAATTTATGTATTGCTTAGGACACTTTAATGGCATATCTGCAGATATATTCTACACATTTGACATATTTTGCGATTTAACGATGAAATACGAACAAATCTGAAATGTTGAAAATTCCCATTTTTCATCAATTTTTGGTGAAATATTGAGTTTTAGTCGACCAATGACTGTTGAAATACCACATTCTGATGTAATTCATGCATTATTGTCTTATACAAAACATATTTAGCGTGTTCTGGTTATTTTTATGTGAACAAAGATAAAAAAATGACAATTTCAGGGAAAATTTGTTGGGGTAGGGGTAAAATTTTCTGTAATCAGAGTCACATTTAACACTCCTTGTTTTTCTTAGCAATGTTTTAAGACACCAAATGTGTCGGTTGGTACAATTAATTGGCATAGTTGCAGAAATATCCTCCAGATTTGGCATATATAACGATATAGCAGTGGACTTTGGACAATTCTGAAATGTTGAAAATTCCCATTTTTCACCAATTTCGGGTAAAACATTGAGTTTAAGTCAACACTGGCTGTTAAAATATAAAATCATAATATAATTTATGCAACATTGTCCTATACATCACACATTTTGCGTCTTCTGGTTATTTTCATGCGAAAATTGACAAGAAATTTACAATTTTAGAGTAAATTTGATGGGGTAGGGGTAGGTTTTATTGATAAATGATGTATATATTACCCCAAAACGGCCATTATTTGTTATGGTTGTAAAGCAAATATAATAAGCTTTCATTTGATACCTATTTGAAATGATATTTGTTTACCAAAAAATAATATTAGGCAAAAGAAAGACAAAACTTATTCAAAAACGAAATTATTCAAAGGTCCCTGTATTTGGTATATTTGAAAATAAAATTTTGGTCATCTAAAATATGTTAACATTGTCTTAACCTATTTTATATTGAAGAAATTAGATTGAAAAGCCAAAAACAATTTTTAGAATCGGGAATTGAGATGCACTTCGGGTTCTCTAAACCATCAAACTTACGCAATTTCAATGAAAATATCAGTTTTTTCGTCAATATTTCATTGGGGTAGGGGTACGTTTAATTGCGCTATAGAACGTATTGGGCATGAACATTGTAAAAACTTGGGTTCTTTGTAAAGCTCATACAATAAGCAATCATTTGATACCTCGTTTTTATAACTTGAAAGCGTTTTGTCAACATTTTGAAGCTACTGAAAGAAAAACTTGAACGAAAAACGAAATTTTCCAAAATTTCNACACGCCTCTCTCTGATGGACATGCAGATGATTAGGTGCGTATTGCATTGTAATCATTGTTTTGTCGATTGAAGCAATGAAATCGTGTTTTACATAAATTGTTTATGTTTTGTTCCGGCTTACTAACTTTTGTTACGAAAAAGTGTTTACATTATCAAAGCGCTAAGCTGTGGTGCAATTGGTTGTAACTGTGCATAATTTCTGAAATCATGTCCGTGTTGTTTTGTGTGTTTATTGTATGATTTTACTCGGATTTCTCAGCGTGAACTAGAAAACAAAGAAATGTTTTTAATAAAAAAATATTATTTTG
Organism: Modiolus philippinarum; assembly: GCA_002080025.1. Classification (NCBI taxonomy): domain Eukaryota; kingdom Metazoa; phylum Mollusca; class Bivalvia; order Mytilida; family Modiolidae; genus Modiolus; species Modiolus philippinarum. The sequence continues at coordinate 41,568 of MJUU01061197.1, forward strand.
CAAATAGTTTTATTTACCTACAAAATTATCAAAGAAATGTGTCTCAAACTGCATACGGCAAAGTGTCCTGAAACCATGTTCCTATTTAATAATAATGATTCCATACTTAGAAATGCAGCTATTTTTATTCTGATTCCATTTCTAAACAGTAAATTATGTTGAAAATAGAATATATGAAAATTGTAAATCACCCCCTCACAGTAGGTAACGTTGTCCTGCGAGGACATGATTTTCTACGATAAATTGTCCTGCTCTTCTACGATTGTCCCGGATTCAATACGAATAATATTGAAAAAATGTAAACATGCAGACGCTTTCATCATAGCTCTTAAGATAGGTTGCTTTCCTTTAATTTGAATAGTAAATCCTAGATAGCTATCATATAGCATACTTCACGCTTTTAATCTCTCAAATTCATGAACGCGTATTTGAAATATAAACAAAATTCCAATTTCATTAAAAATACAGTTTTCTTTATAATTAAAGCACAAATTTTGAAGTAAAACCACTGACAATATCGACACTTCAAATACATCGAAATCCGACAAGAAAACAGCGACAAGAATTGTTCTGGAAGACCGTTATTCCTGATTTTCAATTTTAATGTGTCCTGACTTTTATCCGAATTGACCTGGCTTTTATGCGATCGGTCCCGGAATTTAAACGATGCAAATTAGATTAAATAATAAAGTTATTCCCGTTTATTGCATCCCACTTTGAAGAAAATGATGAATTTTGAGGCAAAACAGTTACACCAACGATGCTAATTTTTGCGAATAAAAAGAAGGCAAGTGAGCGTTTAGTGAATTTTTTGCACGATGTGTGATCGTAGCGTTTGATATGTATATAATGTGATACCTGTTTAAGGTACTGACTGTAAGCTTTGGTTTCGATTCACTTTCGACCATAGCAATATCAAAGTAAAATGATAGTGATTGTAATGTCCGGCCATTGTAAGTGTTTCCTGTTATCGGTCAGTCCTTGTCGAATATTGTTCACTTCATTCTGTATGTTTGGCAACACGAGAATAATATGTACTCTGCAAACACTCATCCAGTGCTCGAAAAGGGACCAATAGACAATACAACATATTAATGATTAAAGAGCACTCATCGAGTTAATTGTAGGTAAACTTGGCAAGTAAAATCGGGAGATGTGGGCAATATGTATATAAAGATGGCAAAGCATTGTTTAATTTTTACAAAACAAGAAAGACAAATGTTGAATTTATATGAGATTTTTTTATATGAACAAGTACACCATAACTGACAAAATAAAAAGAGCATGTACCTCAAGCACGGGGAATCTTTTTGCGGACTCCACGCTGCGCATGAATTTTGATTGAATTTGTCGAAGGGTTAGAAAATGACAATAACTGCTTTCAACACAATATTTTTACGTGTCTGTGTGACTGGTTGAGCAGATCAGGTTTACGCTACATTACCAAATGATGATACCTGAAGTTATTGTAGGCTTTCACTCTGTAAGTGCTGTAATTTTGAGGCGTTTTTGGTTCTTTTGTATTAATACAAATTGCCATGCTGTAGGGTTTTTTGCTTTGAAATTTCCTCTTTTTCCGTTGTTTTTTTTGCACTCGTTTCCCGATGTATTAAGGAGGGCCTTTATCAAAAATTACTCATTTCATCCAGTTGGATGGAGTTATAAGTTCGATAGAAAACATGGCCACCGGCAGAATCTAGTTTCTCTAATTTCTATCCAGTTTTCACACTTCCTGAACGGTGTGGAAACATTTCTTCTCCTCTCTAGAGAGGAGAACAAGTTTCGTGACATTTCCAGCCAAAATTATTCGGAATACAATCCTCGGTGTTTTTCCCTTAGTCATTAGAGAAACAGTTTTCACAAACTTAAACACGTTAATTATGAAATTTCTCACATCTTGTTAAATAAATTTTCAAATGTTTAAAAGCTCGGCAAGCCTCGCTTTCAAACATTTGCAAAATTTATTTAACTCGATGTGAGAAATTTCATAATTAACTAGTTCTTGTTGTGGAAACTATATTTAATAATCTTGAACTGCCACATTTTTAGCTCACCTGGCTAATGTCAGGGTGAGCTTTTGCTATCACTTTGCGTCCGTTGTCCGTCCGGCGTAAACTTTTCATTCAAAGATCTTCTCCTCTGAAACTACTGGGCCAATTGGAACCAAACTTGGCCACAATAGTCTTTGGATGGTCCCTTACAAAAAAGCTGTTTTTCAGGTCCGCGCCATATTCAAGATGGTCGCCAGCGGGGAACATAATTTTGACATTGGACCCTATGGGAAAACACATTCAAAGATCTTCTCCTCTGAAACTATTAAGCCAATTGGCGGCATCAAACTTGGCCACAATAGTCCTTTGGTGGTCCCTTACAAAAAAGCTGTTTTTCAGGTCCGGGCTATATTTAACATGGACGTCAGCAGGGAAGATAGTTTTAACATTGGACCCTATGGAAAACTCATTAAAAGATCTTCTCCTCTGAAACTACTGAGTCAATGGAATCAAACTTGGTCAAAACAGTTTTTATGTAGACCCCTGAAAAGAATTTTTTCTCAGGTTCCCACTTTATCCAAGATGGCTACCAGCAGGGAACATATTTTAACATTGGACCCATAGGGAACACTAACAGACGTCTTTTCCCCTTAAAATAATTGGGCATATCGGAACTATAGTTTTTTTTATATACATGTATAAGGGCTTTAACATAAAATGTCTATGTTAATCAAGGACCCATAGGGAACACTAACAGACGTCTTTTCCCCTTAAACTAATTTGGCATATTGGAACTATAGTTTTATTATATACATGTATATGGGCTTAAACATAAAATGCCTATGTTAATCAAGGACCAGGTGAGCGATACAGGCTCTCGAGAGTATTGTACCGTAGATGTCTTGCCTGCTAAAGCAGAAAATGAGTTTTGTGATAGTATAATAATTTCCAGTGTAATTGAAGTTATGAAAAAAACACACAATTATAAAATGTGCCAAATATAGAGTAAATAACAAAAGACAGAAATTGCTGAAAATTTAGTTAACTTATACCATTCCAAGGATATCCCGTGAAAGCATGCACGCTTATTTACCGTGAAGTCATTGTATGATAGTAACTCAAATATGAAAAAGAAAGGAAATGGGGTTAAAGTCAAGGAGACAACATCCCATATCCAGGTTAAAACGACCCCAAAAAAGCATCTAGGGGTCACCGTACCTTCTTCAACACAGTGAGAAACCTCACACAATATAGCAAGCCCTAAATGCCCCCAAAAAGGTTAAAAGTGAATAAATCAATGGAAACAAAATTTGTTTAATATGTTTCAAAATATTCAGATATTGATATCTAAAAAAATTCTATTTACTTAAATAAAGCGTTTTAAGATTTTTTTTTTTAAAGTCGATTTTAGAAGAATAATAATTTTGGCCTAAGTTTACTTTAGGGGACCCTGTCCTAGATAGGCTAACCATAACCCTAACCTAAACACTAACCATAAACTCTAACTCTAGCCCTATTCTTAACTTTAACCCTAACCCATAACCTTAACCCTAACCAAAGTTTACTGTAATAAAGCGGGTCCCCTAAAGTAAATAAAGGCCATAATTTTAACAGTTTTCATTTGACCTCAGACGCGACTTGATCTGGTTTCAATATGAGCCGTTCGCTAACTAAAAAGTTTGTTTAAAGTAGTCCAGGCAATTGTTCTTAAAATTTTAGATGCATGTCCAAATCGCAGTTGCTTAATTCTATCATGCACAACTAAAAAGCCAAGTCGCCCACACTAGATCTGGGACCCATGTTACTGTTCATATTTTGCACTATTTTAAGTTAACGATTTAAACTGATTTTTTCATTTTAGTGAAACACTGCCACATCAAGCAGAGCAAGAATAATCGAAATGGCATTAAATATGACCTATTGACAGTTTGTCTTGTTTCTTTTGACAAGTAGTTCGCTTTTTTAAGAAATAAAACCGATCTAATAAATCTGTCCCCACAGTCAGTTTTTGACTTGTATATCTTTTGTCAGCTTCTGTGATAAAGAAAGCACAATGTTATCAAATGTGGACGGAAGCAGACAAAATTTATGTGCATTCATACATTATACAAAAAGTACCCAAATATTATAATGTAGCATTTTGTCATCTTTTCACAAAGGAACTGCCAGTTAGTGAGTTAATCACAACATCACTGCATTTGATCGGTCGACCCTAGGAACAACAAGTTATGCCCACGACTCGAATAGTTGAGATCTGTCCTTTGTAAACCTTTTGTCGTTGATAGGGACTGTCCGTTACATCAATTTCCCGTCATTTGATTGAAATGATTACCATAATTGCATTGTCAGAATCTGGTCATAACGGATGTTCTTTTTCTTTAAGAACAATAAACTCGACACAACAACTGTTTTATAAACAGTGTCAAAATATTCATTATGAACCAACATGTAACATTTGATTCATCCTTTTATTAAACAAAACTGAAGAATTGCATTCATACTGACGATAAAAGATCATAAAAAATGGAAGAATGTGTCCATGGGACACGGATGCCCCCGCCTCCTTGCAATCGAAACCAATAAATTATTAAAGGCATAACTATATACAATATATATTTATCAAATATTATTAGAAAGGATCTTTCTCCTGTGATAAATAGGCACTGGAACTGGTTTGGTTTTGACATAATGTGTAGTTCCAACAAATAATCTGAGAAACAGTCTTATATGTAATACTAATCTATTTTTAGCAACTGTGACCTTGACCTTGGTAGTATCAACGCTAAAATCTATGGGATTATGTCTATTGTGATAAGTAAGCAAGTGACCAAGTTTGGTTTTGATCAGATGCAAAATACTCAAGTAATCGTTCGGAAACCAAAATTTTATTGAAATTTTAGTCTATTTTTAGCAACTGTGACCTTGACCTTTGGGGTACCAACCTGGAAATCGATAGGGTTCTGTCTTGGGTGATAAGCAAGCATGTGAATAAGTTTGGTTTTGATCCTATGTAATATACTCAAGTTATCATCCGGAAACCAAAATTTCATTGAAATTTTAGTCTATTTGTAGCAACTGTGACCTTGACCTTTGGGGTACCAACCTGGAAATCAATAGGGTTCTGTCTTGGGTATTAAGTAAGCATGTGACCAAGTTTGGTTTTGATCCCATGCAGGATACTCAAGTTATCATCCGGAAACCAAAATTTTATTGAAATTTTAGTCTATTTTTAGCAACTGTGACCTTGACCTTTTGGGTACCAACCTGGAAATCGATAGGGTTCTGTCTTGGGTGATAAGTAAGCATGTGACCAAGTTTGGTTTTGATCCTATGCAGGATATTCAAGTTATCATCCGGAAACCAAAAAGATGGACGTACGGATCAGGGTAAACCTTAATGCCCCCGACCGCCTAGCGGCGGGGGCATAAAAATAGTTCGATTTACATATTTTCCCGTTAATATGAGTCCCGTTTAATCGCAGACAACAAGTTGGATTGGCTGTCTGAAATGTGGTATTTATTGCAAACAGGAAAGCAGGATGTAGAAATAGGGGACGCCATATCACTGATGATAGCGATAAACGACCATTAATGAATTTGAAGTCTTAAACTATAGTAAGGGTTGGTTAGTTATGTGGTCTGAAGTAGGAGATGCATTGTAGGATTTCTCATGATACGAAAACTGAATTGTCTGACACTCAATTTCAAGCGATGTACTTGATGTAGCATTTATTGATTGATTGCAGCTTGCGCCTCTGGCCAATATGACTTACCTCAGATCTATAACTATGCCAATATGAAATAAATTACGCAATGATATTATATTATATGCATTATATTGACTAGGCATTATGCTGGAAAATCAATAAACTATATTTCTTGGATATAAATTTTAACACATTTGTTACTAATTGGACCGCATTCATAGATCAGATTATGCAGGATTTTTCTATTTCATTTCCAAGAATGGAAAATCTGAATGAGAACCACAAATGCAGACAGGAAGATAATTATGAAAAAAATATAAATCCAAATCATTTGTCTACTCAGCTTGATTTACCTCGTTGCGACAGTTAGTTTTTAAAATAAACCTTAAATTTCACTTTCATCTATCATTTTTTGCCTACAAAATTCATAATTATCCTGTAATTAAAGCTGCGTTATCATTTTAATTGAAATATCTATCGTATAAATTCACAGATAAATCGTATAAAATCTGGGACATCAGTAGTGGACACTCGTGTAAATTCCAGGACAACACGAAACTCCGAATTCTCTGGTTTCTACGTTATATCAATAACACGATTCCGGACTATAAAGACAGAGAAGTAAAATTTTAGTAAAAAATGCAAAATATGATAGAGAATAAGAACACAAAGTAGTATTTCCGCTTGTAAAATGGGGTCGAATCCATGACAATCGTATAAATCATTTTGGGAAAATCGTAGAAAATCATGTCCTCGCAGGACGACGTTACCTACTGTGCCCATGAAAATGTGATAAAAGCGCTGTCCTGTAAATTGAGTCACTACCGTACACTTTCCGTGAATATTGTATCTCCTCGATATCGGTCATCATTTTACAATAAGCCACGTGATAAAAGTCTACGCCATTTCTACGCCGAGAGTTTGACGTTTGTTTTTGACATGAAAAATGACACAAAAAGGAGAGAAATAGAATACATGGTTATTTTACGCCAAAATCAGAATTGACGTTTCTAAGCTGACCCTATTTGTGATTTGATCAGGTTTCCCATAATGCAATATAATATAAAGGTACTGTGCTGAATGTCACTACCGTGCAAGTACGGTAATGACAAACGTGATACGGTAGTGACGTTACTTGAACGGTAGTGGCAATTTCATTCATATATGTAAAGAAAAGGATTAGATAAAATAAATTTCCCAACTGGTTCCAATGATTGATAAAAACGCATGATAAAAACAGTTAAACACACAATAAGGTTATCGTATACCACTGCCATATACGCGTGGTATGTACTGTCCAATAAAAATGCGTTTTGCGTGTTCGTTCAGATATGTTGTCATTTTGAAAATAAATAAGTAGTAGCGTTTGAACAAGCGTTTTGTTGTGTCATAGTATGATAATGAACTGAACACTGAACGTTTTACACAAATTGAAACAAACCGTATCATGAAATCAGTACACAGTATATATGTGAAGCAATCTGAATGGAAATGATAGTTTCAATAATATACAAACAAGTATACTCTGACAAAAGTCAGAATACTCAAGCTGAGTTTTAGTTTTTTTCATTGATTTATATGAATCTAATTTTTGCATANACGCGTGTATCACTTTCCGGTGAATATAACATAATTAATAGATTCTACTGTGGAATTTCAATTCTAGGCATTACCGACTTCGAATATTTATTGAGATTTTTAACGTTTTTTTTTCGCTAAAACGAAGTACAAATGTAGTTAATCAGTTGGGACATGTTCTACACGGGTGTTCTGACCCAAGCAATTATTGATCAGAGTGTTCGTATTGTGAGGAAGCTATAATCGAGCATCGCCATGCTGACTAGTAGAAAAACAAATAATATTCGAGAAACGCCCCATAATTTGTTAATGATTTTTCATCGCTTAATTGCAATGTTAAAATCTCGTGATGTTAAGCGCAATTCAGACTATGACTTTTCATAGTAGTTCGGCACTATCAATACTCGTACCTAGATTCTATTTTCATACTAAACACATTGAATCGAAAGTTCCGGGTACGAACTTTTTTGGGGACGAAAAATCACATGATCGAAGGGAGTTAACCCAAATTAAAATCAAAATCTTTTGCGATTAAATTTCACGGTTTTCTCCCGGTCTTTTTCTAATTTTATGGAATTTCACGGTTTTTTCCCGGCCGGGAACACCTCAAACGAAATTTCCGGCTTTTTCCCGTTTTCCCGGTCTTGTGGGAACCCTGTATTCTGATTCCATTTCTAAACAGTAAATTATGTTGAAAATAGAATATATGAAAATTGTAAATCACCCCATGAAAATGTGATAAAGGCGCTGTCCTGTAAATTGAGTCACTACCGTACACTTTCCGTGAATATTTTATCTCCTCGATATCGGTCATCATTTTACAATAAGCCACTTGATAAAAGTCTACGCCATTTCTACGCCGAGAGTTTGACGTTTGTTTTTGACATGAAAAATGACACAAAAAGGAGAGAAATAGAATACATGATTATTTTACGCCAAAAATCAGAATTTTGACGTCTGTAGTGTTTCTAAGCTGACGATCAGGTTTCCCATAATGCAATATAATATAAAGGTACTGTGCTGAATGTCACTACCGTGCAAGTACGGTAATGACAAACGTGATACGGTAGTGACAATTTCATTCATATATGTAAAGAAAAGGATTAAATAAAATAAATTTCCCAACTGGTTCCAATGATTGATAAAAACGCATGATAAAAACAGTTAAACACACAATAAGGTTATCGTATACCACTGCCATATACGCGTGGTATGTACTGTACAATAGTTGCGTGTTAGTTCAGATGTGTTGTCATTTTGAAAATAAATAAGTAGTAGAGTTTGAACAAGCGTTTTGTTGTGTCATAGTATGATAATGAACTGAACACTGAACGCTTTACACAAATTAAAACAAACCGTATCATGAAATCGGTACACTTTATATATGTGAAGCAATCTGAATGGGAATGATAGTTTCAATAATATACAAACAAGTATACTCTGACAAAAGTCAGAATACTCAAGCTGAGTTTAATTTTTTCATTGATTTATATGAATCTAATTTTTGCATAGGCAATGGCCATTTTGACTAGTAGTGATCTTTATTCATGAGTATGGGTGATAGGAACAAAACCGAAAGAGTGATAGAGAGATACAGATTGGCAACTACAAAAAACGTCAAGGGTGACAGACATATAGTACCGAGGATGCAACTGAGATGTTAACAACACACTCAGAACTCTTCGATAGTTTTTGTGAAAGCAAATATTATAGGTAAGTTTCGTCGGATTGTTATTTAAAATGGCGATAAGCAAAATTACCGAGAGTTTCGAGCGTTGTCAGTTACATATACCATTAACTACAAGTTGCTAATCTCTATAATGTCTCTGTAGAGAACAAATAATCAAAAATAATTTAAATAGAAAGGCAAGAACTAGCTAAGGACATATAGATGATTGTTCGATCCGTTTTCAGTATACAGCAATAATTCAGTGTTTTATGCATTTTGACGTAACTTTCAAAAACGTGTATAGTTAATATTGAATAATTTCAATTCCTGTTGCAACGCCCAATTTTATTGGTCAATGTCATGAAAAACAAAGAAGTTATTTTTCGAAAAATACTTCTGGGCGATTAATTCTTTCCGAGGTCAAATATTGCGGTATATGATGACGTAAAATTCACTGAAAACAATATTTAAAGGCAAATAATTGGAATTATAAGAAATGAAAGTAATTTTGGAGGAGTTCATGGATGTGTAAACGCGGCCTACTCGCTCACAAACGAAATAAAGTCCCTCGGACCTTGTTTAGTTTGTGAGCGAGTAGGCGGCGTTGACTATTTTTTTTCCAAGTGAGCTTTACGATCGATAAACTTTTCCAAAATTACTTTTATTCGTATAATATTACGTTTTACATTAATAATAAAAGGGTTGTTCCACTGCTTTATTTTCCCTGAATTCATTGCCATTTTGTCTCATGCACAGTTGCTGCAGACCCCTTTATTTGACTCTTGAATGGACCTAGTATATGACGTCTAACACAATAAAATGCCATGGGAAATGACATGGTAATAATCTATAATTATCCCAACTGGGATTATCCCGAACCTGTTGAGAATTTTAAATGTTACATGTAATTAATCATGAAAAATATTCTTTCATCTGCATTTTTTGAATAATTCGAAACAACTCGTGGTGCGAACGGGATTCGGCACGAAACGACAAGGATTCTTAAGTGAAAAGGATTCTAAAGTCACAACCAAAACTTCTTCTAAATAAGATGTCTTGACACAATATCTCGTGTTCCGAGAAATCAACGAAAACACGAACCCACGAAAACAGGACCTTTGATTGACTTGGATGTTGGGATTTTGGACAAACTCGGGCATCGGGAAACTGGACGAAATGTGGACATAAACCAAATCGCACACATGTCAGTGTCTCGCTAAATGTAGTAGTAAATTTTGCTTCACATTATGTAGCACACTATATGCCAAGATAATTTAACACTGGTTTGCGTTCTCCCTGTTTGATTTGTGTACGCTTCATTGAACATGCGCGGGAAAATATTACAAATAGGTAAGCGCTACTGTAGATATGTCTCATTCTGTATGCTGCTGTCGAATAGATAACTGGTTTCATGTTTGTTGTAGGTACTGCTGTTCATTAGCTCAACCTGAACTGGCATATATAACAATAAAAGAAAATATTCGGAAAGCTTACAATTTTTCTCCGGAATCATAAAAAAATGTCCAATTACATACTGATATTAGTCCGCAAATAGAAATAGTTCGTAAAATGTGACGTGAACTACAGATGAACACTCACCAAAAGATTGACGTCCAAGCATGTATTTAGCGAACTGCAAAATTTGAAAATCAAATATTTGGCACGAACAAATTTAGCATCGTAATAGATATACGCAAGCGGCCCTTGCGCTTGAGTAAAAATGCGTGAATTCAAGATGAAGAACAACATGAAAAATTATTTTGTTTAATTACTTTATGAAATAAATAGGCGTGCATTCTGATATTCCTCAATATTTGATCATATTCTTTATTACATCCTTTTTGTAGGTAAAAATTTGATTGTGGAATTACAAAATGCAGAGGACCTTATATAAAACTTAGATGGTAACTTAACAATACAAGAAAGTTTATGCATGTGGCATGATGCACCACAAATGCAAACAATTACAAGAAAAAGATGGTTTAACAATTGTGGAGATGTACTTACACACACTATTGACGAAAGAAATTTTTTTTTAAAGAAACTAAAATTATGGGAAAGTCTAACAAAGCAAAAAACACTCAAAGATCAAGAGACTATAGAGCAAAACTAAAAGAGGACCCAGAAAAGTACGCAGAATATTTGCGGAAAGAAAGGGAAAGGTATCAGAAAAGAAAAAAAATGGAAAAAGAAAATTAATCGACGGCTTGTCAAAACGTGGTAAGAGAAAGCAAAGAAAAGAATGGAGACACAGAAAACAGAAAGAGCGGGAAAGAAAGAACAGTTTTCAAGTAGCGTTTCGTTTTGAAACTCCACCGTCTACCCCTGAAAACTCCGCTGATTGTCCGCCAGTTATAACAAGGCGTGGACGAGGAAGAAAAAAAGTAAAAAGATCTAGAAGCGCTGCATATAGAGCCACAGATAGATTAACAAAATAATTGAATAAGAAAATTAGAGAAAGTGAAAAGTATAGAAAGCGCTATGAGCGCCTGAAAAAGAAAACNAATAAAGGGAAGCCAGGTAACAGATAAATTAAAGAAAAAAACTGTTAATGCACAATTGCATTTTGAGAGAGCTAAAATCAAAATTTAAGTCAAATTTATTCGGAATACAATCCTCGGTGTTTTTCATCCAGTCATTAGAGAAAACAGTTCCACAACTTTAACACGTTAATTATGAAATTTCTTACATCTTCAAATGTTTAAAAGCTCGGCAAGCGTCGCTTTCAAACATTTGCAAAATTTATCTAACTCGATGTGAGAAATTCCATAATCGACTAGTTCTCGTTATTATATATATATATATATAGTGGACAAAAGACATCCATTGTTCCGTGTTTCAGACAACAAAGATGTTTTTCTTATCCGTTCTTTAGTTGTCCATCCAATCAAAATTAAAGATGCGAATATATAAGCTTAAAAAATGCATTATCTTATAATATGAATAAGTTTCAGTGCCGACATATAATTTCTCTGTCGGTTTCAAGTGAATAAAAAAAAATATCTATATTTTCAAAAAAGTGTAGTTAAGATTTTGAAATTTTAGTTAGAATGCTTAAATTTAAATTCAAACTTATCCTGGTCTAAAAATAAATTCAAACTTATCCTGGTCTAAAAATTGTGAAGATCACAAAAGTACACAAGTATTGCAAGATAAACTACAATATATAACACACTAAAAATGTTATCCCATTTTCTCATTTCCAGGACATTTTTCACTTGACGTTACTAAGAAAATATGTTATTTTGTTTGATTTATTTCTATCTTAAGGTTATAAAGTGTATAATGTCGGAGAGTAAAATATTCTTGCACTGAGAAAATGAATCTCACAGTTCATTTCAGCTGCGAACAGAAAATCAAACAATTTCTTATGTACAACATAGGCAAATGGTAACCGTTAACAATGTTTCACGTATATTCTCGGAGGTCACATGACGAGACTTAAGGAGCCTATCCCGCCAGTAGGTACAGTGTTCAGAATAAAGGATCTTGAAGAAAAATTAACAAGAGGAGGAAGAAATTAACAGATCACAACAGAGTGAAATTGAAATCACCAGGTTTTCTTATGATAATGAGATGATTCAATTCTTCAATTATTATATGCAATTCAAGCACCAAGATAATCATTGCCTGTACAGTGATCAAGACAGAAAGGCCTTCATCTCTGATTCAAAGTGCACAAAGTGCTATTTAAAATAAAGAATTATGATACGTTATGGTACAAAGGCCTTGTTAGAACTGCACAACATACGGATGCTATAACCTTTGTTAATGACGAAACACCGGATTTTTGTCAGAAATCGGGACGCAGGTAATGTGTAGGATATAGATGTATAACATAACCGTACATTGCTATAACTCTTATATTAAAAAAAAAACTGTGTCCAAGTCGATCAAATTATAAATAGTGCGGTCATATGATATCCGAATTAAAAGACCTAGATATTCAAGTCTTGTTTGAAAAAGCCATCACCATCAAATTTTGATAACAAAATACCGAAGTTACTGTTAATTTATTTTCTGCATATGCGCATTTCGACAACTAATGTCTCATCAGTGCAGATAAAACCAATAACATTTGGAAGTCAAAACACCAAAAACGTGTAAAAGCTGATGCAGAACAAATAACCAAAAGGATCTAAATAGAAAGCCAAAGTTCGGCTAAGGACAGAGCTATGCATGAGGGAGATACTCATTAGTTTTAAACATAATTTTGTAAAATTTAGATATTGCAAAGTTCAATAAAATCGGTTTTCGGGTCAGAACCGAAGTACTGAGTACTGGGTTGGTGAATACCCTGATGTTTAGGTGGACATGAATTTAATGAAAAAAATGCTAAGGGTAGTCGTAGATATTTAATGAATAGAAATAAGAAGTATTATTATGTCGACAAAGCTCCAAAATTTTGCATATAAATGATTCATCTACATATTAAAACTACAAGACGAATAATATCATGTCGGCAAAGCTTCAAAATTTTGCATATTAATGATTCATCTACATATTAAAACTACAAGACGAATAATATTGTGTCGACAAAGATCCAAAATTTTGCATATTAATGATTCATCCACATATTTAAACTACAAGACGAACAATTACAAATTCCCCAGCAATTTTACATACTATGATTATTGAATAATCCGAATTGCCAAACCTTTTTAAAATCAAATATTGGTAATAGGTTACACTTTTAGAGTTAAGTGTCGCTGGTAAGACAATTACCCCTAGGCCGCTATAATAAAACGCTACATTGAAAGCGAATAATTGTTCTCTATTCCGGAAAGATCATGTATTATTACCAGATGTGTATTGCATAATATTTTGCCGAAAGTGGGAGGAAAACATTTATTTTAATTATTACCCTTTATTCTTACCTGTTTGCGACTACGCTTTTACCCAAAATTTCTACATTTTAATAGTAATGCGGTTGAACTTTTTTTTTGGTTGAAAATTCCTGCATCTTGTTTCGGAACCTGTCCTGATTGTTCAATAGATGTGAAGGAACTCTCGAAGAGAATCTCAAAACATTTGAATGGTACTCGATGGAGCTTTGTACATTGCCCTAATAAGATTGACTGAACAAGTTTAGTTTTAAGTTCAGTGAGCAATATTTCAGTTATATCAGGACGAAAATGAGTCCATTAAAAATATAAGTGAAAGAAGAAAAATACATTATTAAATTGGACAAAGAGTTTCGTTTGCTACTGAAAAATGATGGAATTGGGTAGGGACAGGAAATTTAGCCTCCATACGAACACCCCCTCCCCCACTACAAACCACGCCAGTCTGCGCTTGTACGATGAATACAGAAGATACATTTATATCTGCGTGGGGCGTTGTGTTTCTACATACGGTTTCTCTTCATTGTTTCGAGGTCATTCTTGCCGCATTATGCATTATGATAAGAGTAACCCCTTCCCATTTAGAAAAAGGCATTCCCTTCAACCGGTTAGGTGCCTTTGTTTTATACCGAGAGTGCAAATTGGTCGAAAATAATGAAATAATTTCTAAAGACAGGCGTAAAACGTAATCAGACCACATTATTCAAAACTGTTACTGGTATGTATTGCAAAGGCCATCTGCTGACGAATCAATTTCGAGCGGGGCTACCTGTAGAGAGTTGCCGGGTACGTGCTAAAGTATTGGATAGGGAAATGCTTTGTGTATGCTGGGCAGTTGTCAAAATACCGAAACGCCTGACCGCGAACCATTGTAACCAAACTGCGGAGAACACCATATCCAATGCAGTATGAAAACCCTTTTACATTTTTCATTATAGCAGACTCGCTCAATGGAAAGAGGGGGATGTAAAGTAGGCTCAATTCCTGCTCCTACCCATTTCTCAAATTTTCCAGTTCAAATTAAAACTATTCTCTTCTTCCTTTATTTCTGCCTTTAACGTAGTTTTTTGAAACGATAAGATTGTTGTCTTTTCGTCATGGTTATGTTGAAATAGTACTGGACGTATAAACTCAAACTAATCAATCATTATGGAAAAACGCTTCGTCCTACGTTATCTCTAGTTAAGAGCAGCATCACTGGAGTATCTATTTAGAAGGCTAAAGGATGAGTGGCAGTAGGACCCATTTTTGGCCCAAGATTTACCATGAAACTAAAACTATACAAACAGATGTCTTATGTTCCTGAAACATTGAACAAATATAGGGCTTTATGAAAATGATAAAGCTTTTTTCCATATCAGTTTGATTCTCATGGTAATCAGTTAACTCAAAAGCTATATTTTTGGAAATAGTCAGAATTTCATAGATATTTGCTGTGTTTTGCACATTTTTGTGCTTTGAAAAATATGGGCACATCTGAATAACAACTTCATATTTAGTCAAAATGTGTAAAATGGTGAAATACATCATTTCTGAAAGTTTGAAGTTGTTGATTGCATGTGCCCCATGTTCACTTTAAGAAAATTTGCTTTGAGAACATTCAAAATTGCAGATTTTCTGATTTTTCTTTCAAAAAGACGGCTCCTTGTGATGTCACAATAACGTCAAAATGAAGGGAATTCGTATTATTATATGTTTTCTTTGTAGCCAGATGTAATAGTTAATATTTCCCATAAATATCACACTATTTTAAACAACTTGATTTTTTTTTGGCCAAATATGGGTCTTATTGCCACTCATCCTTTCCTGCCCCTACCAATTTTTCTAGTGTCAACTGGAAATCAAAAAATGCACTTATCATGTTTTTATGTATTTACAATTAACCAAAATCGGCATCGACATACTATGCAGGGTCCGAAAAACGAAAGTACGCAGCGGCAGGTTGCCTCTTTTGTATACAAATGGCAAAACTACTCTTTTATATGTCCTTAACTACTCTTTTGTGCGAAAATTGGTAAACAGGTCTGTTATGATTTTAAATTCAGATTTCAATTATCATTTACGGAATTGTCTTTCAGGTACTGCTTATTATCAAGAGTTTGATATTTATTTAAGGTAGTTCGAGCCTAATAAAAATATGAGACAAAATTTATTTATGTTAAGATATTTTGTAGTTCTTAGCCCATTTGTTCAAAAAATAAAATAAAAAATATATGTCACCGATCATCTTTTCCTGTAATCAGTCTTTAAAAATCAGGCCAAATTCAGTATTTTCAGCAATGTTTACAAAGAATATATAGGGAACTGTGAGAACATGATTATTGTTAAGCTTTCATATGAAATAAACATCAGATAGAATTTTTTTATTTTTTGATATTTCAGAGGTATTCATTTGAGCTATAAGTTGAGCTGATAAAATCTATATGTCACCGTCTGATTAAGAGAAATATTTTATATATTTTACGAAACAGACAATATTTATGGTAAAAGGGAGCTAATTCGCGGGAAAGTGTATGTCAATTTATCATGACGTCACACTGAAAATGCCAAATAAGGAATATTCCGGCTTGAAAATCCAGTCAATTC